>RJWJ010020587.1:0-28838 GCA_004363605.1 Indri indri | reverse complement strand
GTTGTGACTCACCTCGTTAGTTTCCCATCTCTTAGGGATCAATTGTCCTTTGTTGCCTGATGTCCAGTGTCTTGAAAATTGCTATTTGACATCCTTTCTCTGGTTTTATTGCTTGTCCCAGATGGGAGAGTAAATCCAGTTTCTGTTACTCCATCTTGGGAGGAAGCAAACGTTCCATGCTGCTTCCTGGGTTTTTTGCCTTTGCATTTGTTCTTTCCTCTGTTTAGAATGCCTTTTACTACCAAAAACAATTCTTTCCTGGTCACCTACCCATCAAAGTTTGTATCTTTTAAGTCTCAGTTCAAGGTACTAACATGTCTGTAAGTTTTTCCTGACTCTCCCATGTATATTTGAGTGCCTGTAATGGACGTTGGTGGCTCCTGCCAAGCATGTATCCTGCGCCCCACTTCTAACATAACCATGGCTCGACTCAGGTTCCTATTCTTTTCCCACGCAGCCATGCACGTTGAGAAAGGCTAACCTCCTCCACGCTTCAGGTTTCAAGGGTAATCCTATTCTTCTTGGCAGCAATTGGTACCGTGTAGGCACATAACCCATGCATGGCCAATGAGATGGGAGAAGTTGGCTTGTGGACCCCTGCAGAAGTTTTTTCACCCCTGAGAAGAGACACAAAAAGGAACTCTTTCTCTTCTTCTTTAGGCATTATTATATCTAGACATGTTTGGATGTTATACCTCCTCACTAAACTCCGAGGAGGAAGGCACCACTGCTAGAGCAGAAATAGGGAGACTCTGGGTCCTTGATAGTATTGTTGGGCGGCAGAAACTACCAGTTCTCTGTTACATGCAGGAACGAATTTTCTAATTGTTCAAGACAATTTGAGTTGAAGTTATAGCCAAAACATCCCAACTGATGAACTGGCTTTGCTCCAAGGTCCTGTATCACCTTATACATGCTTCCTTTCAGCTGTGGTTGGCCGCTCATCTGTCTTCCCTCTAAACATCAAGCCTCTTGAGAGCCAGGAGGACAATAGTGCATCTTATCTCTTTAAATCCAGGGCCTGATACCAAGCAGGCACAGGTTTGTTGAGTGAATCATTGTTCATCTCCTCAGAAAGCTAGGAAATTTCTATTGTTACTATTAATAATAGCTAATATTTATCACATAGCCAACCATATGCCAATCACATGCCGCATCTCATGCAATCTTCCCAATAATCCTATGAAATAGATACTTCTACAGTATTACATTCATTTTGCAGTAAGAAAATTGAAGTTTGAGAAAGTCCGTAACTTGCCCAAGCTTACACAGCTAGGAAGTGGTGGAACCAGCACTAGGACCCAAGTCTCTTAACCACTAGATCTTGTTTGTTCCCCTGAGAAAATGACCTTATTTTTCTAGTTCACATCTGCTCCACAAAAAGCTAGCACCAGGTTTTGGTCCATGCTTATAATAAAGGTAAATGGAATTGAATTGAGCTGAATTTAATTGAATTATATAGAGACTGGAGAGAAGAGTTGTTGCTAACATTCAAATACTTGCCAAATCCTGCCATAGTTTGACTATAATTTCTTAGTAAAGAAATAAATTGCTATTTCAGAAGCATAACCCATTAGAGAGTCTCAGGACCTTGCTAATGAGATCAGCTCACTAAATTCCAAAAATCGTCAAATAATTCATATCATGCTAAAACAGTCCATTTATTCCCTTTTCTACCTTGTCACTGAACTCATAAGTATTTCATCAACTATCATAAAATTCCAGATTCATTTCCTATTTCAAAGCCAAGCAAGATGTCTGGGCACCCAATAAATATTAATTAGTGAAGACGATGAAGGTTAACTTGATATGTTTCTTTCCCTTAATTGCTTTTGAAGACCCTTGGTATCACTTAACGTTAGGAGTGAAAGCTTTGGAGGAGCACATGTCAAATCTATACATTGTTAATTAGCATTGCCAGGTACTGCCATCTTTCTTCGTTCAAAAGGCTTTGCAATCATTAATTACATGTGCAGACTGATGGGAACAGATACCATTTTCTCTGAGAATCTTGATGCATTAAACCATTTCTGTACTGCCAAAATTAGGAAATGCCAAAACAGCATTCTGTTCTGGGGTCATTCTCCTTTCCTCCCCCTCCTCCAATCTGGATAGTAAAACAGGGTTTACAAAACAATCTGCAATGCCAAATTTAGAAGATGTTCCTTTTATAGCTACCAACAACAACATGAAACCCTATCTGTTAGTGTCTGGTTTCTCATTCTCCACACATTAACACACATCTCTAAAGAGAGGAACCCTGGGAAGGTGTTGAATGAATTTATATATGCATTTTTAAGTGCCTTGTCCTTTTTAGAAGTTAAAAGCCTTCTGAGATTTGTTAACTTTCTTGAACTGTTCCCTTGACCAGGCTTCTCTGACACTTTCCCCTCCCCACTGCAAAACGTGAGCACATGTGGGCAAGAGTTATCACCGCTTGGACACACACACACACACACACACACACACACACACAGCTCACGTGATCTTTAGGTCTTTAAGCAGCCAGATTCTCCAGTGTGGAAATAACACCTTAGGAATGTGTTTAAAGCTATCTTAACCTTTTCAGATCAGCAGGGTAAAGGTGTTACAAATACAATTATCAAACAGCCATTCTGCCTAATACAGCTCTCTCACTCTGTGCTGTCCAAATCTAGACAGTAATTTCAACAGATCATTCTCCTAGCCATGAATTTCTAGCTCCGCTCGAGTTCTCAAAGCTGCAGGCTCAGTTTCCTTAACAGATGCCCACAGCAAGATTCCCAAAGCAGGTTTCCAGTGTCTGCTCTGTCAGGCTCTTCGCTGGAAGAGCCACCCTTCCTGCCACTTCCTCTTTCCTCCCTTGCCTGCCCTCCTGCACCATGCACAGCCCCTGCTCCCCAAACATTTGTCTTCTGAGGTGTTATGCATCATAGCTTCGTTATCTTGCAATCACACAAACAAGATGAAAATAGGGTGCAGAAGAGTTAGAGTAACTGAAGCAGCCACTGGCATTTCCCATGAATTTAGGAAGAGCCTGCACCTGCCACCAGCTCAGGTGATACTTTGTGAGAAAAGGAGAGATGGGAAGTTCAAGGGAAGAGTCCACTTTGGTTCATAAAGGAGATCTTTCCAGAACTCTCCAAGGAGGGGTCTACGGTTTTCTTTTCTCTCAATCAACTAATAAGTAGTTGATTGACAGAAGCAAATCACAAATTCCAAAGGGATTCAAATAAGGAAAATATATAAGATTAGCACTAGAAGTCTGCATTTAATTTAGGCAGATAAACTTCTGCTCTTAAACAGGGAGACCAAATTCCTTTGATATGCAAAATAGCTCAAAACTATCTTCCTCTGCTTTTCTCTCTCTGGGCAAGAGTTTGCAGATATTATAGCTGCTTTAGATGATAAAGGGCACCCCTTCATATTCCCCAAAATCAATGAAAATGGAGTCAAAAAGCCTGGGTTCTAATTTACAGCCACCTTGGATCTGGCGATGTGGGCAGTAGGTAATCAAATAGCCTTTCTGAGCCACAGGTTGCCATTTGCAAAATGAGGATAAGGACTCACGGGGCAGGTGTGCACAGCCCCTTACAGACAGTGAAAGGTTACGTAAATAAAAGGAACCCTTAGCATGATGATCCAGGCACATTTCCAAGGCACTACACTCACAATCGAACAGTTGGGAACTATGGATTGGTGAGCCGTGGTAAAAGCTACTGGCCTAAGGAAGAAGATATTTTCTACATATAAAGCATGTCACCCTGCAAAGACAGTAAGTATAATAATGAGACTCATCTGAGGACTGACTCACCCTGATCATTGCTTTGGAGGTACAAGCCCTGGCAGGTTCACGTCTGAACCTCCCGAGCAAAGGGAAACAGATAGCTGTCACATGTACAATAATTGTAACAGCATCTAACACTTAAGAAATGCTTACTATGTGCCAGCACCATGCTACATACTTTACTGGCTTTATCTAAATTCCCTCCCCTGTGAAGTAATTGCTATTATTATAATTAACCTCTTTTTACAGTTGAGGCTAATAAAATCTAAGTAACTTGCCCAAGGTCATATAGGAGACTCTCAGCCACTTCTTTACTCTTGCCTTCTTTTAAGATCTACATAAAATCAATCTCTCCAGAGACTTGCAAGAAGTCCCAACTCCTCCCCAGGGTTTCCGTGGGAAATGAGAAGGGAGGGGCTCTTCTCTCCTCCCGACTCAAGGCTCCCTCTGGCTCTGATCTGCTTGTTAAAGAAAACTAGAGCCAGACAGTAATTAAGAGGTAAAAACAGATTTTGTCCAGGAACTATTGCAATAGGGGAAAAGAGACCTCAGTATAGCACTAGGCTCAACTCTAAATGCAGCGTGGACAAGTGAGGATTTATGGCGAAGTCAGCGCGGGGTCAGTGGATGGAAAGCTCCTAAGAAGACACAGCTGGGGCGAGGGAGGATTCTGGGTAGAGTGAGCTGACAGGATCCTTGCTGAAGGCAGGCCAGGGTGACCAGATGCCAAGGCTGGGGGATGAGGAGTTCAATCCAATACCAAGGGTGTGCATTCTGGTCAAACCAGCTTAGCAGCATTCTCCCTAAAACCGGCTCTTGAGGCCAAGGCGGAAGGACAGGACCTAGTTGAAAAGGGTCCCAGAGGAGCCGTCTAGAGTTTGGTGAAGGGTAGGGACTTTGCCATGCTCACAGTTTCCCTGTTTGGGACTTTATCAACCTAGAAGTATACTCAGCCTGCCCATAATTTCTACCCAAAGGACTTTTGAAGATTTCCAGAGGTACAGTTTACATCCCAGTGGTGGAAACAACTTGAAATTTAATTTTTAATAGTCTTGTTTCCAAAAGACCCCAGGTAGTTCCCACAACTTGGGCTCTCACCTCCTGCCACGGTGCTAAGCCCCCCTCTGTCTCTCCTGCCCCTGTCTCTCTGCCTTTCTTCCCACTCTCAAATTACCATCTCCCATCCAGTCCTGCTCTCTCTGCTGTTTCTTCAGTCCCTGCCACCCCGTACTGTCAGAATCTCACCTTGCCACAAGTGATCTATCAAGATATTTTTCTAATCACAGGTAGTTCCCTCCCTGTGAGAAATAAGTGCAAACTCCTAAGATGAGGACATTTTCACCTTGTTATATATGCATTTAATTAAAAGTTTATCCCTGGGAGGTAAAAAGAGGAGGTGGTGATACATAAAACCACAGTGATTGTTGATACCTTGAACTCTTGCACTACAAATCTTTTGAAGAATAATTAATGGAGGAAATCACAAACCGAAGGCTCTGTTGTTATGATTATCTCATTTGCATAACTCATCTTAATGTATTACAAATTCATTATGGCAGGAGAAGTACTCTCCTCCCAAAGCATTAAAATATTCTGCTATTAGGAGACAAAATGACCTAGTGACATGACAATGTGCTATGTTTTTTTTAAACGATCTTCCCAAATATTCTTGCAGCCGCTCAGGCCCAGGAGACGTCCCAGTAGAAGGGATTCACTCAAGGTGCGGAGACAGCTTTATCAGCAGCATTGCTAGCTTGCAGATAATTGCTGTACATTTCTACAAATCAGTTACTTGTTCCCACTGCACTCATACTTTTTTAATGAGCTTAGAAAATTATAATTTAATCAAAAATATTGGTAAATTAACTGTCACTTCTTTTACTTGCCCACAACTACCACTTTTTATCCATTCTTTCATTCATTCATTCAACAAACATTTATGGATAGCATACTATGGGCAAAACTCCTGAGATACAAGCAGGAAGCACAGCCCCTGCCCTTCAGTCTGGTGTGGGAGTCATGCTTTACAAACATTCTCAACAGAAAATGACAGATGTTATTATTCATTCATTGAACCCATGTTTTGGGGATCACCAACTGCTCTAGGAATCTAGATCATATTATCTAATTTGATCTTCACAACATCATGACTTCCAGGGTGGCATTATTAGCCTCATTGACACACTGTAACTGGTGGTCAGAGAGGTTAAGTAACTTGCTCATAGTCACTGGTAAATGGCTGGTTAGGGGCAGAGGCCAGATCTGAACCCAGGTCTGTTCAATTCCAAATATGTGTGGAGAGAAGGCACGGTGGTATGTCGTGCCCTAGCCCGGATTCTACCTTACTAATCCACTACAGGGAACAAGTGACTCACTGGGACTGGTTTCTCTACCTCCTCTCATGCTTCCCAGAGCAGACGGGAAGCCCTTCAAGGGTGGAAGCCATGCCCTACTCATTCTGCGGCTCCTGCCTCCCCGAGCCCAGCACAGTGTCTTACAGAGATGGTGTTCAATCATGGTTTGAAGAAGCGAGTTGGCGAGTGTGAAGTCAGATGGAAGGAAGGAAGGGAAGGAGATAACAAAGGAGGAAGGAAGGAATAGGGGAAAGAAAAGGAAGATAAAACTCCTGCTATTAAATTTTTATCACAGGGCATCTTATAGTGTTTATTTTCTAAAATGTTCTTAGGTTGTTCTCAGAGTGCTGAGTCAACTCTCTTACCAGGCTCCTTTTGAAAGATAACCGCTGGTGCGCAATCTTGGTAACAGGATCATACCTTTTTTTATGATCCAGCTGCCGTGAGCCTTGGCATGAACTCTGGCCACGACAGAAATGAGTTGTGCATTCAGTCCTGGCTAAGCTAGTGTGGGCGGGCCCATGACATCAACTTTCATTAATTATTAATTGTAATAATAATAGCCATGACACCTTGCATTATTTATCAAGTTTGCTTTCAAGGGAGTTGTACTCCTGTCTCTGGAAATAACCCCGTGAGGTCTTTTGTAGTTTATGGAGCCAATGCCCAGGTAGGAAAGGTGTAGGCCCAGGTAGGGAGACTCGGCTCCAGGCCCAAACCCAAGTCTCCTCATCCCTGATCCAATGTTCTTTCCACCCGGCCAGCCCTCTGCCCCAGGAAGAATAAAATAGTCTTTAGGACATATATTTTCATCTCTCTCTTTTTCTCTCACCATTTCTCTGTCATCATTTCTCTCTCACTGTTTCTTTTTCCCTCTCTCTCTCACACACACACACATTTTTGCCTCACTTTACAGGAATCTGAATTTGTTCTGAGGCACAATTTATTTTAACCCTATTCATGTGGCCTCCGGTGGCCTCATTGTCATGATCACAACAGCAACGGTTTTTAAAGCAGGTGTGAGGCTCAGAGGGGTCTCACAGGGCCCTACTGGTGTCCCACCTGCCCTTGGGTCCTATTACGAATTTTTATGATCTAGTGGAATCTACACTTCATTTCAAACATGAATTATCTTTTCCTACATCTTGTCCGTACTCCTCACAAAGCCACCCTTGTCATGTATTTGACTTGATTTGGGTTCAGGCCCCACCCTTTCACCCCCAGCATGAAAACTGTTACTCTGAGAAGCTTCTGGCCCAGAAATTTTGCATCCCCACCCTCACAACAGGATGGAGGGATTGAAAAGGATATTTTATTATACCTGTAAACCCTTTCAGTGTTGAAATGTTTGGGACTTTTCAACCAGTTGGGCAGTTAAGACATTTTTATGCCATTCTCACTCATTTCCTAAAAGACATCTTGGTGTCTCCACTGTCCCCCAGCCACAGCAGAGCCGAGGCGAGTGAGGTGTGCACGTGCTTCCCGCGGTCTTCAGACGAGCCCACACGGGGAGGAAACGCGTGACAGCCCACGTGTCATTAAGCACATGTCACTGCTGGTGACCAGTTTGCATCGCTAAACATGGCAGAGGAGCCAAGTAGTAGACGCCTCCCAAAGTAAACCTCCAGGAATCTGAATGCCAATGCCTGACTGCAGCTAAAGCGGATGGGGAAGCTACTGAACACAGCATGGTCACAGGTGCTCTCTTGGATCTGGGTCGAGATGGGTTCACAGCCACCTGCCTCGCCCAGAGCAACTCCTCACTTCATTCGTTTTGACAGCTCCAGGCAAAAAGTGGTTAGCTTTTCTGTAACACCTTCCATCCATGACGGTACCTCAACACGTCACAATTAATTTTGGTTCAAGAGTTCTAGAGAGTCTACCGTGTGCTGTGGACGCCTTTAGGCACTGGATATCAATAATGAACAGTCTCTGTTCTTAGGAGCTCTCAATCCAACAAAACTGAAACATAATAATTATAACCAAAGGGATATTCAAAATATACAACTACCCTCACACAACAGACACCAACTAGTCTGAAGGGATATTGGCCCATGCACTGGCTACACGTCGGCTATGCATTCACCTTGCCCACGATGACGTGTGACAGGAAGGGCGGCAGCAGTCTCTAGAGGATGCTGTGGGAGCTCAGGACAAAGCTCAGTTAACACTTAGCTCAAGTGAACACCTGGCAGAATCCTGGCCCTTAGAGGAGGAGAGTGCTAGACCAGTACGGTGAATAATAACAAAAATAATGACGAAATGACCACATTTAGCACATACCACATGTGAAGAACATTCCAAGAGTTACTTTATTTGATCCTCACAATATCCCTTTTTAGCTCTTGAGGAAACGGGGAGTTAGAAAGGACACGTGAATTACCCAGGATCACACAGGTTCCAGTAGAATTTGAACAGGGTTTGAACCCGAACAACTGACCCTAGAGCCTGCACTTTTACTTGCAGTCTCAGGTGTTGGCTCTTCTGAAAAAGAAAGCTGTCAGATTAAAGGATGCAGAGAGACAGAGAGAGATATTTGGCAGAAAAGCTGGGTTTCTTATCATTTCCTTGGTATAAGGATCAACTAGGAATATTTCAGGTGGAGAGAGTGGTGAAGTCCTTATATTCAGAAAGTCAAACCCAGGTCAATGTGAGCAAAGGTAAATACCACATGAGACAAAGCTCGCAGTCACTTTTCTTAAGAGCCCTTGTGGAAGGAAGGACATATGGCAGAAATAGCCATCAGGCAAATATTGTCCAAGATGCGGTAAGAGGAGAGTAGTAAGCACAAGGGAACCTCGTTATGACTCTGAGGAGCCCTGTTGGAAATGTTAAAATAAAGCTGTCTTCTAGAAACTGCTTCTGGATCACAGAAATGTCCCCCTTGTCTGTCTTTTGTCACCACAATGAATTTCATGGAAATAGCCTTCGTGGATCTAAACAGTCGGTGTCTTCCTTCCTGATTTACACCTGAAATCACCTAATTCTCTCCTAGAGGCCTTTACAACCGAGGTGAGGAAATGGCTGTGATGTTAGCCCAGGAGAACTGTGGCTTCGCTCGGAGACAAAATAGCAGAATAGAGAAAAATGATGTTCCCAGAAGAATTTCTAAAAAACACTTCTCATACTCAAGTCTTGAAGTAATAAGAGAAGAGGGGAAATGTCACCAGCAGAATTGATTTTTCATCATGCCCTTCCAAGAGTCCTGTGTTCTCAGACCACAGGAGATTCTTATCTGCACATCTAACAATAATATAAAAAACAGCCTTCCCCACTCTCTCTGTCAAAATGCAAAGATTTCTGGTTGATAAATGATAAAGAGTAAGCCCCAAATGCTGAGGTTGAGGGTATCTATCATTGTAGGAAAACCTACTGCTCTAAAGATTAAAAAAAAAAGTAGTTTGGCCATTTCTCCATTGTTCATGGCCTGAGTCTCAACCTTACATGTTCAGAAACTCATTTATTCATTCATTAATTCAGCAAAGATGTATTAAAACCTGACTACGTGCCAACACCAGTCAGACTAGACTCCTTAGTGCTAGGTGCTAAGGAGATAAAAATGGGCAGGTGAGTTAACAATCCCTGCTACCATGGAGTTTATATTCCTGTGGGAGGAGAGACAGCAACAGTGGAATGAATAAATGAGTGAATGAGCAGTTTCAGGTAGCGGTAAGTGCCATGAAAAATATAAAACAGGGTAGGAAGGCAAAGCTGGCTTCTTGACCATTTCTCTCCAGGCATGTCCTCAACTTTGGCTTAATAAACCCCTACTGATTGAGATTTTCGCCTCGACAACTTAAACATACACATCATATACCACAGTCAGAGCAAAAGCTTTGCATCCTGAGATAAACCGCAAAATAGTGAAACACACTAACCCTTGTCCCCAAGAAAATTAAGTTTTTGAGTTTTTCCTAAAGAAAACAACCGTATCTCTGACTTTTGCATCACTGACGTATGCAGACAGGTAGTGACCTTTGCAGATGTGACAATAAAGTGAGGAAGTTTGTTTTTCACCCAGTGAGAATAATGAGCATATTAATTGTAACATCATGGATCTTTTTCTTTAAATACTAACTGTAACCTTTATTCAGGGAGCCTATTTCTTCGTAAGGCTGGATACTCTTGCCAAGATTGCAATTAAAAGTATTTTTCTTAAAGCTCAGATTAGTCTCTGAGTTTTCCTTCAACAAGAATAATGTGATAGTGACCACGAGTGAGGAGTCCAGGAAGGACCAAAAAGGATGGAGACACCAGCACTGGGAGGCAAGCGAACAATGAGAAGAGATTGGTGACGAGAGCAATAGCAGAGCTAAGGCCTTGAGGTGGGAACTAGCCAGATTGATTTGAGGACTAGAAAGAAGACCTGTGAGTCTGGTGCTCAGGAGAGAGATACAAATCTTAGAGTCACCAACACATACATGGTTTTATTTATAGGGCTGAATAAGATCACTGTTTCAGAGTTCTTGGTTGACAATAACAGGATCTCCTCTAGCGTGAAGGCCAAGCAGAGACGGAGGAGATGGCAGTGGACCTTAGGAGGAACATCAGGGAAATCAGAGGGAAACCAGGGAAGAGAGGAATCATAAATGTCTCAAGAACAGTGTTTCAGGAAGAAAGCAAGCAGCTCCGTTGATTGCTTCTGTGTGGTGCAATAGCGTGGAAGTAGAGAAGTGACCCCTGGGTTTGCAATACAGAAGTAACCGGTAACCTTGAAAAATGAACTATACATGACCCGGTGAGTGGCCCAGGGATGGTCAGATTTGCAGATGCTTACACTAACAAAGCTCATAGTGAGCTGATGACAAAAAACAAAACACTAATTTGGAGAGAAAAGCCTAACTGCAATGTGCAGTTGGGCAGTAAGCGATTAGATGTTGCCATCAGGCCTTCTGCTCCCTCTAGGATATGCCTTCATCAGAATTCAAACTATTGGAAGGTTGATTGGTGGGTTGGAAGGAAAAATGTTTAATGTTTAATGAGATGAGGTTCTGATATTTTACTCTATTCATCTTCAAATAACCAAATATATCAACCAGGTGAGCCAAAACCTCTCCTTGGGCAAGCAAGGCATCTTCTCCCAAGACAGAATTCAAATGGGCATAGCCAGTTTCTGCCTTTCTTGGTGGATTTTTACTTCCCACCCTTCTGTGGCTGACCAATATCATTCCTCACTGACAAATGATTTAAACCATTTTTCATATAAATTTTAGAGTCTTCAATCAAATTATGGTCAGTTTTCACAGGTCTAGGAGCTATTTTGACTTTGCATATATAATGCACTTGACATTGATTTCACAGTCTTTCTTATTATGGTCATCTTATTTCCATCATTTCCAAGTTTTTGAGTATAATTTTAAATCTTTTTGCATGGCTACATTCATTCTTTCTGAATGTCAGAAATACAAACCTTAATCTCAAGAGTGGTCAAATTTCTCTGCCATCTGCTAACAGAGAGTTTTTAAATTCTATTTTCTTCAGCCTAAGAAGTTTAACTTTATTCTCAACAAAATAATTTTTACCAAATAGTTTTGAATAGATAATAAACATAACCACTGGACTTCAAAATTGACAGAGAAAAATACAGATAAAGAGTTCCATCGATCTGAGTGTAGCACAAGCCAAAACATGTTCACTAAAATAAGTCTTTATAACTGACATCTGAAGTGATAGTCAGCCCACAGGCCAGGAATCAGAATCATTAAACAGGTTTGTTTTCCCTGTAACAAAACACTTTAGAGGGATGAGAGAGATTGTGAAATCAGATAGGGATGGAGTGATAGAACTCCCAACACACACCACACCCTTCAAATTAGAAATCATGGTGGTTGACCCTGTGAATATTCTGAGAACTTTTTTTTCCAAGATGTCAGACTAGAGGCTTTTCCAACGTGACTCACCCGACTTGGAAGTAGCAAAATAGTGTGCGGAGATTCACACTGTGAACTTTTATTCAAGCAGAAACACAAGAGTTCAAGAGAAAAGCAAAAGAAAACTTCAGATACTGAGAAAGAGATGGTGGGCAGGCAACCCCCATGGCAGGGTCTGGTTGAAAACTGTGAGTGAATCTCCAGCAGGGGAGAGGAGGCGTGAATATTTATTTCTGTGATTCACCTCACTGGAAAACAGTGCAATCCCAGATATGGGAGAGCACTTTGACCTTCCTAAGCCCTGGGTCTAATTTAGGGAGAGCCAGGAATCTGTGAGAAGGAATGGCACTGGCAAGTGCTTCATGCAATTTCCCAGACCTGAGTGCTGATAGGGGGTTGCCATTCTCAATACTAGCCCATAGCAAGCAGTGTGAGATCCTGCCAGCTAGCAGGGGTGGCAGCCACTGGTGTTAGAGAGCCTTGGACCAGGTGTTAGTGATTTGTGTCTCAAGAGGGGGAGAGGTCCCCATAGCCAGAACTGAGAAACAGTGTGCCATCACATTACCTGACTTCAAATTATACTACAAGTCTATAGTAAACAAAACAGCATGGTACTGGCATAGAAGTAGACACACAGATTGTTGGAACAGAATAAAGAATCCAGAAATAAAGCCACACATCTATGGTCAACTGTTTTTTGACACAGGCGACCAAAACATACACTGGGGAAAAGACACTCTTTCCAATAAATAGTGCTGTGAAAATTGAATAGACATATGTGGAAAAATAAAACTGGACCCCTATCTCTCACCGTATACAAAAATCAACTCAAGATGGATTAAAGACTTAAATGTAAGACCTGAAACTGCAAAAACACTAGAAGAAAACCTAGGGAAAACTCTTCCAGACATTAGTCTATGCAAAGAATTCATTACCAAGACCCCAAAAGCACAAGAATCAAAAACAAAAATAGATAAATGGAACCAATTAAACTAAAAAGCTTCTACACAGCAAAAGAAATAATCAACCGAGTGAACAGACAACCTACAGAATGGGAGAAAATATTTACAGACTATGCAACTGGCAGGGGACTAATATCTGGAATTTGCAAGGAACTCAAACAACTAAACAAACAGACAAATAAACAAACAAAACATTAAAAAGTGAGCAAAAGACATGAATAGACATTTTTCAAGACATTCAAATGACCAACAAGCGTATGAAAATATACTTGATATCACTAATCATCAGGGAAATGCAAATTAAAACCACAATAAGATATCATCTTACCCCAATCAGAATAGCTATTACTAAAAGTCGAAAAATAACAGATGTTGGCTAGGATTCAGAGAAAAGGGAACACTTATACAAAGTTGGTGGGAATGTAAATTAGTGCAGCCTTTATGGAAAACAGTATGGAGATTTCTCAAAGAACTAAAGATAGAACTACCATATAATCCAGCAATCCCATTACTAGTTATCTACCCAAAGGAAAAGAAATCATTATATTAAAAAGATACCTGCACTTGTATGTTTATCACAGCACCATTCACAATAGCAAAGATGTGGAAACAACCCAAGTGTCCATCAATACATGAGTGGATTAATAAAATGTGGTATATGTATACCGTGGAGTACTATTCAGCTTTAAGAAACAATGGTGATACAGCACCTCTTGTATACTCCTGGATAGAGCTGGAATGCATTCTACTAAGTGAAGTATCCCAAGAATAGAAAGACAAGCACCACATGTACTCACCATCAAATTGGTGTTAACTGATCAACACATAAGTGCACATATAAGAATAACATTTATTGGATGTCTGGCAGGGGGGAGAGGGGAGGGGGAGGAGGGGACGGGTATACACAAAGAGTGCGATGTGCACCATCCAGGGGATGGACACGCTTGAAGCTCAGACTTGGGGGGGAGGGGGACAAGGGCAACATACATAACCTAAACATCTGTACCCCCATAATATGCTGAAATAAAAAAAAAGAAATTACTTAATGAGTATGATGCACATTATTTGGGTGATGGATACACTAAAAGCCCAGACTTCACCACTATGCAATGTATTCATGCCACAAAATTGCATTCATACCCCTTAAACTTACACAAATAAAATTTTTAACTAATAAATGAAAATTCTGAAGAAATAAGAAAGCAGGACTTTCTGTTCAGTTTAACTTGCCACCAAAAGAAACTAAGGTGACAAATCTCAAAGCACGTGAAATGAGCCTTAATTCCAAAAATCCCTTTGCCTGTTTTTTCTGGATTCTTCACCCTCCTCTTTCTACAATCAGTGTTCAAGAAAGAGACAAGAACTACCGGCTTGGGTGGGTGATGGCATTTAATAGTTAACTAAAGATTCCTTCGCTTTCTTTAAATGTACCAACATTCTTAGTCCCATTTTACACATGAAGAAACTGAGACTCAGAGAAGCTAAAATTACTTGCCCAAGTCAAAATGTCAGCTAGTGACAGAGTCAATACTTATTTAGGTCACATGACTCCAAAATACAAGATCTTTTAAAATTGTGTTTTACACCTTTATTGAGGTATAATTGACATACAATAAATATGTATTTAAAGTGTACAATTTGATCAATGTTGACATATATACACCCACGAAACCAGTCATCATCTCCTAAAATTTCCTTATATCCCTCCTCTGCCCTATACCCAGGAAACTACCGATCTGATTTTTGTCACTGAGATTACTTTGCATTTCCTAAAATCCTATATAAATGTAATCACACAGTATATGCTTTTTTTTTGTCTTCTTTCATGTAGCATAATTATTTTAAGATTCATTCATATCGTTGCATGTATTAATAATTGCTTTTTATGGATAAATAGTATGCCATTGTAAGGATGGGTCACAATTTGTTTATCTTTTCACCTGTTGATTGTCATTTGGGTTCTTTGAAGTTTGGGGCATTAAAATAAAGCTGCTGTTAACATTTATGTGCAAGTCTTTGTATGGATATATGCTTTTATTTCTCTTGGGTAAATATCTAGGACTTGAATGTCTAGGCAGTGTGGTACATGTTTAGCATTTTAAGGGACTGTCAAACTGTTTTCCCAAGTGATTGCACTATTTCACATTCCCACTGTCAGTGGATGAGGGTTCTGGATGCTCTACATCCTTGCCAACACTTGATGTGGTCAATCTTTTTAATTTTAACCATTCGAGTGCCTAAATATGTAGTAATATTACATTATGTTTTCAGTCTGCATTTCTATAATAACTAATGGTGTTGAGCGTCTTTTCATGTGCTTATTAGCCATCCATATATTTTCTTTGGTGAAAAGCCTGTTCAAATCTTTTTCCCATTTCTATTGGATCATTCGTCTTTTACGCTTCAGTTGTAGGGTTCTTCATATAATCCAGATCCCAATAATTTGTCAGATGTATGTTTTGCAGCTATTTTCTCTCAATCCATGCCTTGTGTTTTCATTTTCTTAACAATATCCTTTTTAAGAGCAAACATTTTCAATTTTAGTGCTAAACATTCCCTCTAAGCACTGTTTTATCTGTATCCCACCAATTCTAACATATAATGTTTTCATTGAGATACACTTCAAAATACTTTCTGAATACTAAGTATCCCATCATTTCTCAACCCTGGGTCCTCTTTCTTCAATCAAATCCAAAGAAAGAGACAAAAAAACTACCAATTGGGTGATGGTACTTAACAGTTTACAAAACATTTCTTCACTTTATTGAAACTTACCAATATTATTAGTCTCCTTTACAGAGGAGGGAATTATAGCTCAGGAAATTAAAATAATTTGGCCAATGAATGAAGTACAGCGAAATATCGGTAAAGGAAAATTCCAACCTTACTCAGGTCATCCGACTCTAAATCTCATCCTGTTTTCACTGTATTTGATCCAGATCTCTAAAAGTCTAAGTTAAAGCCTTTTGCAAGTTAAATTTCTAAGACAGTTTGTGTTTTAAAAGATGATGTTCAAGTGTGTCCCAAGGATTCCCGGATGTCTAAATGTGGTAATGTCGGACAGAGCAGCTCTAGAAAGCAGTCAATATCTTTGCCCAGCCAGTGCTCTGTGATCTTGGAAATCATCCTCTGAGGGCAGCCCTGGCCACAGTTCACCCACCGCGGTCCAGGTGAGTCGTGTCTCACCTCTACTCAGCAATTTCAATGGCCTGGCAAAGGGTTCTCAATGTGGCACTTAGAAGACTCCCGTTGGGAGCTCCCGGGGATTCTGGTCCAATCAGTATGGAATGAAATACAGGAATACAGATTTCTTGACAAGTATCTCAAGTAATTCTGATACAGAGTGTTAGTGGATCATCCTAGACTGGTCGGGAGGGGCTGGAGGGTAGGGGTCAGGTGGGAGGAGAGGAGATGGCAGGGTAGGCAGAGGACTGCTTATAAGGTGCCCTGTCGGCCCTCTTAGGGGTTTAAATTTTGTGCCGAGAGTGATGAGGAATAACTGAGGTTTTTAAGCAGTGGAGTTACACAATGCATTTACACTTAAGAAACATCACGATGGTGGGATGTAGAGAACAGATTAGACGGGAGAGAAATGAAGGCATTGTTACAGCCGCTGGCAGGAGACAGCGGCAGTTTGCACCATGGCGGCGGAGGTAGGGATGGGAAGACTTTAAGACAGAAAAGGCATTAACATACATGAAGAGACAACACGCATTCACAGGGTTCAATGAAGTGGAAAATATGTGCAAAAAACCTAATGTAAACTGTTAGTGAGGGTCTACAAACAAGAAATCAGCCTAACCCTAGAAATAGTGATCTGGGGTCCAAGGGAGAACTCCTCACTCAGAGGACCTCTTGTCCCTTGAAGCTTCCTTGACTCCGTCCTTCCCAGAGACTTATTGTTTATGTTAATAAAAGGAATTTACTGCCTCGGATCATAAAATGTTGCTGCTCAGCCCAGGATCCAGGCAACGACCACGTTAATAACAGCCGTATTTTTTCGCAGAGGTCTCGCAAAAGCAGTTTATGGTTCTCGCTCATGAACGTCCTTCCCAAGCAGCCCCATGGTCCTCCGTTGCACTCGGTTTATGGGCTCAGGTGCTCTGCACGTCATTATAGCATCACCCCTCAGGGTGCTGTAAAGCTCAGGAATGAACTTTGTCCCGAGTCCAACGCGAACTGTATTCAGAGAAACCTTGGCATGGATGGCCACATTTTAATCCTGGGATTCTGTGGACATCACTCTCATGAGTAACGTAAATCCGGATTTGTGGATTTATATATATAGATAGATTGTCTATTTATTCTGTCCAGTAATATTTTTAATCATATCATATGTCATCCCCCTGAGGCTGGTACAAAAGGTTATGGGTTCAACTCTCACCGAGGTCGCCTCTTGATTAAGTCAAGTATATTTTTAACCTACGTGTACTCATGTGATTTTTATTATTTTTCTAAGCAACATCACAATCCAATAAAGTGGAAACAATTTCCTTTGTATTCAGTTAAAGGAAGAACATTGCTAGGGGAATAAAGAGACGATGCTTACCAGAAAAGCCCAAACAAGAAACGGGGGGCAGGGGGGACTGGGAAATCACTGAAATTAGCAAATAAGGAAGAAGAGGCCAGCTTTAAGAGAGAGAGAGGAGCTGCTGCAGCAAGAGTTCTCACCCTGATCTCACCTTACCATCACCTAGAAGCCCTTAGAGACTAAAGGGCCCCACCCAGACCAATTAGCTCATAACTCTTGGGTGGGGCCCCTGGCAAAGGCGTGCTTGAAAAACTGCAGGCATCTCTAATGTGCAGCACTGGGAACCACTTCTATAGGAAATGTAAGAGCACCGATGTGGAATTTTCAGCATCCAGGAATTCCTACTTGATGTCTTGTGGTACAAGCATTAATCCAAAGGACCTGTGTCATCTACCCCACACTAAAACATCTAATCTGAATTTTTAAGGAAAAAAAAATCAATGAATGAAAGACCATTTTTTTTAAATTTTGTGTTTCAGAAATGAATTAGCTTTATTGGTTTTTTTTCATCTTTTAAAAAACATACATCAGATATGTCACCTTTAGAAATGATGATAGCTTTGCTACTTTTTCTCATCCTTTTAAAAACGTGAATCAGATCACATCCCTTCCTTACATTTAGAGGGCCTGGGCAGAGGGACAAACAGAGGCCACCTAGCATTTATTTAAATGTGTAAATTGATAAATCAAGCTAATAACCTGTTAAATAAAATCTATCCCATCTTCTTACTTTGATAAATGTATACATATAAAACAAAAATCAAAAGACCTATGTATGGCTTTTACATGATTAAAAGTTGGCAAAACATCAAAGATGACTGAATTTAATATTATTGAACCTATCTGAGCATTCTATGGATGAGCAAGCAATGTCTGCCTGAGTAATAAAGGTATACATAGTTCATAAATTACTACCTATTGATGAAAAAAATTTATTTTTTCTTATCTTTATTTCAGCAAAATCAATAATTATATTGTTATAATCAAGATTTTCACATAATGTGTTCTCGTGACAGTCATGTCAAATGAGCCCCCCCTTTCTTGAGTTCTTTATTTTTAACGAATTTCAACTTGGAGAAATTTTCTCCTGTTGAGACAGTAGCAACCGGAATTGTCAATAAAATTCTTAAATCAACATTCGGATCCAAAAATCAACCTCAGATTTTACTGCATTCAAATGTTTTAATGAGGTTGCACATGCTAATGATTGTTTTTGCAGAAAGCATCCCACAACGTTGTAATTTAATCATAGAGATTATCTTTTATATCACCATTTTCACTGCTAAGCAATGCCTAGGACCTGAGGAATCTGCCTCGTGTGTGTGTGTGTGTGTGTGTAAGAGAGAGATGCGGGGTCCACCAAAGCATGGAGCCCAGGACAGAATGCAGAACCGTTTCCCTTCTTATAATCCTTCAATAGCTTCCCTTAGAGTTAAATCTAAACTCCTTACCAAGACTACAGGGCTCCCGTGGTCTGACTTCTGCCCAGCTCTGCGCCCTCACCACCGGCCCCTCTGCACCTTGTCGACTCCACCCCAGCTTCAAGGGTCTTTCACCTGCTCTTCAGACCCCGCAGTCTCCTTCCTCAGGAACTTCGCACTGGCTCTGCTCTCTGCCTAACACAGCTGCTTCCACCCCACATGGCTGCCTTCCTTGGGCCTCGGGCTTCAGCCAGAGCAGGCAGTCTCTGTAGTGATTAAAGACACAGCTTCTGCAGCTAAGCTCCCTGGGTTCAAATCTGGCCCTACCATTGCCCCTCAGTGTGGTCCTGGGCAAGTCTCCAAAGGGCTCTGCCCTTCAGTTGCGCCTTGTAGAAAGGAGCAATGGTACTTTCTTACGGGGCGACTGCGGATCGAATGAGTTAACACAGCATAAATAAAACCCTTAGGCCCGGCTTAACACAGGAAGCACGCTGTGAATCATGGTTTAAGACATCAAAGCCGCCTACTCAAAGAGACTTTCCAACCTAAAATAGTTTCTTGCAGGCATATCACTCTGTTTCTTTTTTTCACAGTATTTATCACTACCTAGAATTGCATCGTTTATTTTTATAATTGTCACTTGTCTGTCCCCTTCTTCTACACTGCAAGTGTTATGAGAACTGGGCCCTTGTCTGAAAATCCGCCGCTATATCCTCTTGTGCCTGGAACACAGTAGGGCTCAATCAATACTATTGAACAAATTATTTACTCTTGATTTAAAGTCCGCCAACTTGAAGCCAGATCAGAAAATACAGATTTGGGAAGACAAAATTTACTCTTCTTTTTCCAAATAACCCTCCTCAAATCGTGTTCATTGGTGCCACGTTAACAGGCACGTGCGCAGGGCTGGGCTGTGGCAAAGGCGGCACCAGGGTCGGATGTTGAAGACTCGCAGACAGCGAGGGGCCTCCTAACAGCCCCCAGGGAAGAGGGTCTTCGCGGTTATCCATTTAACGTAGTCAACGTGGACGTCCCACCTGACCGAGTTGAGCTGTTGTGTGTTGTTAATGAGCAAATTGACCAGAAAATGACCGACTCGTACCTTGTACAGTGGACCAAGTCATAAACTGTGGCAGGAACTACTCCCTAAAGAAAAACAAAGAAACACGGCTTTTAATAGGTCATCATGAAAATTTGTGAATGAACACAAACGGTACCAGGGATGTCACTTGAAGGATACCTTCCAAAATAAGAATGAGAATCCTGTTGTCCAAGATTTGAATCTATTTGTTTGCTGACTATTGCTTTGCTTTTCCCAAACAGGTTTCCTGAGCACGCCTGACCTGGCATCCAGCCAGTGACACGAGAAAGCAAAGAATCCCAGCATAATCTGGGTATGTTGCAGACAGCTGTGTCTCAAGAGTCCGTGTGACGTGCCCATAAGGAAGCTGTTGCCCACTGACTGCTACCTGTAGTGACAGCCTTGACATTTCTGTCCCTTTGCCTTCCTCTTCCCCCGCATTCCTGCAGTGCTTCTCATTTCGCCAGCCCATTCCTGCTCTTCGGGCTGGAAAACTGATTTAGATCCCCTTGAGGTCTTTAGGAGAAAGATGAGATAGAAATCAAAATAAAAAATAATGATCATTCACATTGCATAAGAGAAGCCATGTATCTGAACTAAAACCTGTTTCAGAAATGTATAGAAGAATGCCAAAATGGGCTTCAAAAGTGGGGCCCAGTTTCTCACTGCTACAAATATAGTGAAATGTGTGAGGAATGACTCCAATCATTTCAAATGGTGTTTTTGTTTCCTGACCAGCCCACTGCAAAGGGTGCTGTTAACTCATAGAAGTTGAGAACTTCCCTTACATTCAAACACTAAAATCCTGCAAAATAAAAATAATGGTTGGTTAATGAGTGCAAAAATACAGTTAGATATAATGAACAAGATCTAATAATTGATAGCACAACAGGATGACTATGGTCACTAATAAGTTATTATATGTTTTTAAATAACTAAAAGTGGAATTGGAATGTTCCTAACACAAAGAAATGATAAATGCTTGAGGTGATAGACACCCCTGCTACCCTGATTTGATCGTTACACACTATATGCCTGTATCCAAACACCACATTACCCCATAAATATATACAACTATTATGTATGCATACTAATTAAAAATAAGAAATAAAAGAAAAACCCAGAGGCCAATAAAAACATCAAAAAACTTTCCTGAACCAAATATTATGTAAAATGACTAACAAAAAATAGAAGTCTTTCAAATAATATAATAATATAGTATTACAGCTAGTTCTAGATGCTGAATCTTAGATATACATCATGGTAGCATTATACACAAGTTTTCAACTTTAAGAAAATCTCATTGTTGGCTTTTGGTTTTTTGTTGTTGTTTTTGCTTCTTTGTTGTTGTTGTTTCTAAATAGGTGATGATATCATGTATCATTTCTGAATAGGAATATTGTCTGACATCAGAATGTTTATTTCTAATCTCAGTAAAAGTCATACCTTAGAGGTAAAAAAATAAAATAAAATCCAATAAAAATCAAAATAATGGAACACTGCATGCAACTCGCCGCAGTTGCAGCAATATCCCCCCAATCCGCGGTTTTACCTTCCACGATTCCAGTCACCCACAGTCGACTTCGGTTGGAAAATATAAAATGGAAAATCCCAGAAATAAACAATTCATAACTTTAAAATTGTGCAGCGTTCTGAGCAGAGTGATGCGATCTCATGACGTCCTGCCCCATCCCGCCTGGCGAGTGAAGCCTCCCTTTGTCCAGCGTGTCCAGTGCTGTCTGCTCTGGCTGCTCGCTGGTCAGTTAGTGGCCATCTCGCTTCTCAGATCACAGGGTTTGTGTTTAAGGAGGCCTCGTTTTACTTAATGACGGCCCCAAAGCACAGGAACAGTGATGTCGGCTATTCAGATATGCCTAAGACAAGACACAAAACGCTTCCTTTAAGTGAAAAAGCAAAAGTTTACCGTTGCTATGTATGTATTGGAAAAAACATAGTATATCAGAATTTGGTTACTATCTACAGTTTCAGGCAGGCCCTGGAGGTCTTGGAACGCCCCCCCCACACAGATAAGGGGGACTACTGTAGGGGATGAGTTTTTTTAATCTGTAGCACAAATTTCCAACAAGACTCGGTCAATAAATTCCCTTAGATTGCATCCTTTTGCCTGATGGTTTATTGACAAAAAAGCAGTAAAATAAAATAAAGATAGGAAATCTGCTTCATGCTATGGAAGCTTTTATTCCAAGTCTTCAAAGGGAAAGAGGGAAGAAGCAACAGAAATATTGAGCTGTGAACTCACTCATGTAGCTATTGTAAAGGAAATTTCCAAATATACGTTACTGTATTATCTTGCGGTGGGAAGACAAGAAAAAGAGAGAAAGTTCAGCTTGTTTATAATCTGCTGGCACATCCATAAAGCAGTAAAAATAAGTTTAGGTCAGTACTACCTGGATCCAAAAAATTTTTTTATTCCTAGTTTTGGTCAAACTTTGTTTTCCTAAGTGAGGGAGGGAGTTGAGCTAGTAGTTACTGCTACTCACATACTCATCACCTTTCTGGGTGCGCCTTAGACCAAGCTAAGGAAAGAAAAGCCCTGATAGAGCAGCCTTTGGGCAATGAGATCTAAGGGACAGGCTTCTGATGCCGGGCATAGGGCTGGATGTTCCGAGGTATGTACAAATTGTCCTGGCCAAGGGGGTAAAGTCCAGCCTGAATTCTATTCACCAATCCTTGCCTCCGGCTCAAGACTGTGTCCTGGCAGAGAGGTCACCTTGGTCTATTTTTCCACCCAGACAGGGTGCCTTTTTCTAATTCATTCAAAGGGGACATGTAGGAAGCTTCTACTGCAGAAGTATAAACCCCAGCATTCCCTCTCCTTCACTGCGAAGGTTTAGGCCTTCCTTTCTCCATGACCTTTATGTGGGTGTCTGTAGTTAACACTCATCACATTGTAACAGTTTATTTGCCTATCTGTCTTCCCATAGGACTGCAAGCAAGACTCCTGAAAGCAGGCACTGAGTCTTTTCCCCCTCTTTATGCCCAGTTCCTAGTATAGAACCTCGTACAAAATAATTGTGCCAATGCTTGCAAAACATACGTATGAATGTTTGGAAAGATGTATGGATGGATGGATGAATGGATGGATGGATGGATGGATGAATAGATAGGTGGATGGATGGATGTATGGATGAATGGATGGATGGACGGATGAATAGATGGATGGAAGGATGAATGGGTGGATGAATTAATGGACAGATGGATGGATGAATAGATGGATGGATGGATTAATGGATGGTTGGATGGATGGATTAATGGATGGATGGAGGGATGGACGGATGGATGGATGAATAGATGGGTGGATGGATGGATGAATGGATGGATGCATGGATGGACTGATGGATGAATGGATGTATGTATCGATGGATGGATGGATGAATGGATGGATGGATGGATGGATGGACAGATGAGTGAAATTCAGCAAATGCATCAAGAACACGAGAATCGGTTTGGAGTCAGAACAAAGGCTTCCTCTGCTGCTTTTTCTCTATCCTTTGCCACTATTGGTGCAAAAACAGAATAAAAGTCAAAATAATCAGGAAAATATTTTGTTAATGATAGCATTCCTCACTCAACAAGCCAATACAACTGTATGTAACTAGCTCTGCCCTACATTTTTCGAGTTGTGCCAGATCTTCAATTTGCCCCTCCACATCAAATACCAACCCACCTCCACCTCACTTGGTACCCAGGGGGCCGATTTATATGGACTACATCAAGGGACTTAAAGAACATCTGTGACAGGCCACTCTGGGCATCGTATGTTGGCTGTCCCTCTCCCCCTCCATCAAAACTTCTTTTCTCCGTGTGTTCCTATAAGTGAGAGAATATAGAAGTAAATACCACCCTAAAGTTCCCCTGTATATATGGGGGAAACGTTCACTAATTGTGAACCCCCAAGTAAGTGCTGTCATCTCCCGAGAAAGCAGCTTCAGTGGAGCCTTCATTTCCTTGCAAGCCGGTCTCCAGGGCACAGCATTGAGTGCTTTAACATCGACAGCAGAAAATCCACCCTAAGCACATCAACACAAATAAACGACTTTACGTTTAGCAAATCTGAATGCTTTGATCCTTGTGATTCATTATCCTCACTGGAGGCAAGCTGAGAAGTCCTTCTTTGAAAGCTTTTTTCTCTAATCCATTGCTTCCCAAACATTTTCAAAGGAAAGATGAAAATGATGCTATTTGTAATGCACAGTGTGGCGAATAGTTGAGGCTGTTTGCTGCTCCAGACGGCCAGCCTGGGGACTCTGGCCCTGGTATCATCTGCAGCCCCAACAGCTGCGGGGATCAGTCTCTTGGCACACTGCCATCCATTTGTGTGGCACAGTGGACACAGACTCTATGGCATGTGCTGTCCATATTCCTGACACTGGACACAGATGCCGCCACTAGAACCATGGCCTCCTTGCCTCTGCAGATGTCTGTGGCCACCACTGCTGCCATTCTCCGAATGGATTGTGCATGGCTTATTGCACAGATCTGGCTGAGGGATTTGGTCTGTTGTTTCTCAATGGATAGCCTCCAAGCCTGCTTATCAGGTCCTCCAGGAAATTACAGTATCTTTTATTTAACATTCTAAATTCAAAGCAATACAACAAGATATGCATGAAGAAGTTTCACTCCCTCTCCCTGTGCGCCCATTGCCCCTCACAATCTTTAGATAATCACCCTTAAAGTTTGCGTATTCATCCAGCATTTCCTTTTGCAGATACAGTGAGTACAAATCAATATTCTTATCACTCCTTTTTTTTTTTTTACGCAAAAGGTAGTGTGCTATATACACACTGTGTGTAGATATGGGCATTCTTCTGTTGTTTGGCTTTTTGCACTTAACAAAACACCCGCATGAGCACAAAGAGAGCTTTCTCTTCTCTTTTTCAGTGGCACAGACTTCCCCTGTGCGGATGGATCCCTACCACGGTTTATTTTAGCCAGGACCTATTGCTGTTTACTTGGCTTGTTGCCAATATTTTGCTATGATAAGCAGCATTGCACATGTCATTTTTTAATGTATGTAGGTATGTTTTTAGAAGAAACTTCCAGAAACAGGATGGCTGGGTCAAAGGGTAAGTGCATTTGTAATTTTTGTAAATATTGCCAATTGCCCTCCACAGCAGTTTGTCATTTCTCACCCCTCCGGCAATGTCTGAGACTGCCTGTTTCCCACAGTCTTGCCACAGCACATTGTCCAACCTTCGTGTTGTTGCCAATCTGATCAGTGAAAAGTTATATTTCAGTGTAGTTTTAAATTTCTTTTTATTATGAGAGAGGTTTATCATCCTTTCATTTGTTTACGGTCATCTATATTTCCCATTGATAAATCCTCTTTCTGCTAGAATTAGCTAGAGCTGGTTTCTTTTGCTACATATTGCTGCACTGCTTAAAAACCTGCTCTCCCAAAGCCAGTGTTTCTCCAAGCACTTGTCTTGATAGTGGCGCTTCAAGGACCACAGTGGAGGAGCTGGATTTCACCCCAAGGATGCATCCTCCTGGACATAGTGGAAAAGGAGTCAAAGGTGGTCGTAGCAGCCTCCACCTGCAGCATCAGCTCCAGCCTCCTGGACTTCATTGCTGTGAAGGGCTTGAGCTGGGAGTGAGCAATATGGTGGCCGATTGATACACCATTTTTTGAAGTTCCAATGCTAGTTCATTTTTTAATAACTCCAGAACATCCATAGATGTTGTATTCTTATGTCTTCCTCCTCTTTGCTTTCTTCTCTTCCTGCCTTCCTTTTATTCTTCCTCCCTTCTTTTGTTATTCCTGAGGAAGTCAATCAATGCAAGTCGAGGGGGCAGGTGAAGGCGATTTTCCTCTATTCTCCGTAGCATACGTTGTCTTGCCGAATGCGTTGCAAAGACTTCGGCAAACTCTCGCAATTCAACCTGACACCAGCATGTGGATTCCTCCCCGACAAGGTCCCACCTGGAGGAAATCAGGAGTGGGAGAGACCAGTGCTGGAGGTCAGGGATGGGGGACCTCTCTCGGCCTCAGAGGCCAACTCCGGCCAAGCGGGTTGGCCAAACTCTGGCACAAACCAAGCAGTGGACATCACTGAGAGGTTCAAGCCAGCAGGCAGGACCAGTAAGCCTAACCACATACAGTGGTTACCACGAGAAGGTTCAAGAGTATGTGCCGCAAGCATGGCAGGATCCCACCAGAGGACACAGGGTTCGGGAAGGAAGTAGGGAATACGGGATTGGGGAACTGGAACCAAGAAGGACCAGCAGGTGCTAATCCGTGGTTCAGGGCAAAGTCCTGGTGCCAGAAAGGATTATGTACATGAACAGAAAAGTCTGTTGACTGAGGAGTCAAGGAAGGTCAGTCTTCCAGCCCAAGACCAATTTATAGGAAGGGAAAAAATGCTATTGAGAGCTACATGGAAACCTAAAACTGGGCCCACATTTTGATGTGGTTATTTTAAGATGGCCTATAAAACAAACCGTTAAAATTTCAGTCTTTAAAAACATTGCCAAGTAATTTGGGCAACAGATATCCTCACTCCATCTCAGAGCCTGGAGTGAGCGAGGCTCCCGGCCAAGGCAAGGGTCGAGAGTGTTATGGGATGGGAATTAGGAACGCTGTGGTATGCACTGCTTGGTAATTTTTAAAAATAGAAACAGTATTTTTATTTCATGCTAATGACCCACTTTGAAGACAGCCATGTCAAAACATTCTGCTTCAGCAGGACTCTCTCTGGGTACACTAGAGCCCTGGCCTGGTGGGCCCTGCAGAGGGCTTCCAAGGGGGTTGCGGCACTTGGGAGCCCACGGGCTGAGGCCAAACCCGCAGATCATGAATCTGCTGAACAGGATTATGTCCAACCCCACCAAACACATGCTACCATCAGGATCCCCCAGAGCAAGGACAATCTCAGGCCTCAGAGAGAAATTTATGAGAAAGTTTAGGCCAGAGAATTTGGTAAGGACAAACTCAAGAGATCGGAGGGAGAGGCGGACACCACCACTGAGAAGCGCACAGACCGTCTCTGCTCCCATCAGTCCGAAGCCGGCGTCTGGCCACCGCGCATAGCTGGTCTGGCTCACTTAGGCCTGTCGGGTTTCCCGCGATGAGTCAGAAGGAAGCACAGGAAGTGTTACAGTAAGTGATACTTTTCTGCATTGCAACAGAGTTCGTGGAACTCTTGTACAGGGTAGTTGAGTATATGAAATTATAACAGTCATCATAGAAAGCACTCATTTGTTTTACGCTTCATTATTTTCTCAACTGGCTTTCACGGTGTATGCGAAATTGCAGTTCAGATAGTCTTTCCCAATGCAGGAGCCAAAGAAAGAAAAAAAAACTAGCCCTTCTAAACGTCCTTTACTCAGAATCTACATCCAATAAAAAATACAGATCCTGGCTAAATAAAAAAAATAGTTTGTCTATTGTAAGTGAGAATGTTCAACTCGATCAGTTTTCTGTGGTTCTCTCTTGCTATCTTTCTTTCATGCATGTTTCGTGTAGGTCCCTCTGAGCACAAATCCTGTCTTTCTAGCACAAATAGGACCTGTGTGCCAGCTACTGTCGCCAGCACGGCCTCCCCCATGTCTCCTCAGGGACAGGCCTTCGCAGCTGGGGCCATCAATAACATTACTAGGTTAAGCTCACCAAGTTTTGTTTATTTATTTATCTTTTGTCTAAACCCTCTAATCCAGGCATTTGCAAACCAGCCATAACAGCAAATGTCTGCAGACGTTAACTAATTCATTTGCCACACTTTCCCCTGTGGGGTGCTGACATGTAATAGAATACCTGTCAGGACACTCTGGCGGAATAGGAATCACAGGAACATTTTTGACAAGACACTAGTATTGTGTGTTGATAATTTATTGAAACCACCTGGTTTCAGATTTGCTACTCTGCATAATATCTGACTCTATCACTTTGAAATTTTTCAAACCTACAGAAAAATTGAAGGAATAGTAAAGGGCGGTTGTCCACATGTCTTTCTTCTAGACTCCCTAACTTTAAACATTTTGTTGCATTAGCTTTAACTCTCTCTTGATGTGTGGGTGGGTGGGGGTGTACCATTCGAAAATAAATTACAGATGTCACAACACTTCAACCCTAAATATTTCAGCACTTATCTCTCAATAATAAGAACATTCTCCTACATAAGCACAACACCATTATTATGCTCAAAGTATGTGAGTTTGATATATCATCAAATATATAGTCAAGGTTCAAACTTTTCCAATTGACCCACTAGAGTCCTTAAAGCTGTTTGTCTTTTTTTTAAATCCAGGATCCAATCAAGGATGACACGTGGCATTTTGTTGCTGTGTCTCTCTGGTGTCCTCTCAACAGTTCTCCATATCAACCCTTCCCCTTTTTTGGTCTTTTATCACATTGGTATTTTGAAGAGTCAGGTGTTTTGGAAAATGCTGCACAATCGTTTCCCTATGATTCAATTCAGGTTAACAATTTTCGGTAAGGTGTTGGCAACGCTATGTAACATTTTTGATGATGCTAAGTTTGATCATTTGGTTAAGAAGGAATCTGCTAAATTTCTTCACCGTAAAGATACTTTTCCCCTTTGTAATAAGTAAAATAATAAATGATACTTTGAGATGATGTGAATATTTTCCCTGACAGCTTTTCACCATTGGTTTATATACCCAATTAATGACTCTTGCCTACATTGGCCATTGCAATGCTGGTGGCAAAATGAGGAATTTCTAATGCGGTCACCCCTTCCACATGTATTAGTTGCCATTCTTTTGTAAAAGAGAGCTTTTCCTTCACCCCTGACCATTTTAAAGCATCGCTATGAAATGTAATGATTTCTTTAAAATTCAATGTTGTAACCCATGATTGTTCTTATTCTTTTC
>RJWJ010020586.1:0-28875 GCA_004363605.1 Indri indri | reverse complement strand
TCATTTGCAAAAAAATAGAGGTGGGAAGGGCGGAGTGCCTCACTCAATACATTGTGGGGGCCTGTGAAGACAAGGCTGAGGGGGAGGCCTCTGGAATGCTATCAGGGTAATTACTTGGGAGCCTGACAAACTGACAAATGAAACAATTTCCATTTCAAACAGAAAACGGGGATGAGATCAGATGCATTTCCTGGCAACAAGAGGAGGCAGCACAGTTAGAGCTGCTCCAAGGGCTAACTGTAGGCCCATCCCTGACTACTGCAGGGGCCTGGGGAGACGGA
This sequence comes from Indri indri, assembly GCA_004363605.1. Classification (NCBI taxonomy): domain Eukaryota; kingdom Metazoa; phylum Chordata; class Mammalia; order Primates; family Indriidae; genus Indri; species Indri indri. The sequence goes on along the minus strand of RJWJ010020586.1, from coordinate 28,594 downwards.
GGAAGGCTCTGGGTCCACAGCCACAGTCCTGTTCCTACCCTAGGCTCCCCACCCTGTACCATGCAGGGCCACAGACACACATGGCCCATACATAGCCATGCCTTGGGTCCACAGGCATACTCCAGTACCAGGTTTTATGCTTGGGAGGACAGACTCTTAAAGTTGACCAACAAAAGTTCTAGCGTGGGTGTGGTGGTGCACACCTGTAGTCCCAGCTACTAAGGAGGCTGAGGCAGGAGGATCGCTTGAGCCTAGGAGTTTGAGGTTGCAGTGAGCTATGATGACACCACTGCACTTTAGCTGGGGCAACAGAGCAAGACCCTGTTTCAAAAAGAAGAAAAAGAAAGAAAGGAAGGAAGAAAGAAAGAAGGAAAGGAAGGAAGGCAGGCTCTAGAATGGGCCTGAGACCATTTGGGCTGGGAATGCTGGGTTTGGGGTGTAGAGCACGACAGAGCACCGTGGTGGACGTGGGCACCAGGTGGGTGTGGTCTTTAGCCCAGTGGACTCTTCAGTCCATGGGGAAAGACAAAACTCGAGGAGGGCTGGAGTGGGGCCCTTGAAATCACAGGGCCCAGGACAGGGTGAGCTGCCCAGGTCTTAGCATGGCCCTGTCAATGCATAAAAAGCAAGGAAGTCTTTGTGCCCAAAGACTCAGCCCTCTGTCCTGGAGGGGGCAGAGCTCTCCACCCAGCACTCGAGCTTCTTTCAGGTTGACCTCATTCTCTGGCAGGAGGCCATGCAAGACCTGCAGGTTCTCCCGCCCAAGCCACAGAAGGGAGCCAAGACCCAGCCTCTCTTGTCACCTTCTCCTTGCCAGCAGGTGGATCAAGTTTTCTCATTCTGAATAGTTTTTTCTCCTCTAATTCTTTTGACCCTCTAGATGTTTCTATTCTCTTCCTGTGCCCCTGATCCAGACGAGGGCCCCACACCCCAGCTGGTTCCCTTTGCAAACTGCCCACCTGCCTTCCTCTGGGCCGGGCTTCTTCCTACGATGGACCTCTTCCTGCCTGAGTGTTCTTCATCCTTCAAAGGAAACTATAAGCCTCACAGTTCTTAGACAGACCTCTCTCCTTATCATTTTTTGCTCCTATCTGGGCCTCATCTCCACTCCTTGGCCTTCTCTCTTTACCTTTAGCCCCATAACAGGAGAAGAGGCTGCTAGGTAATGGGTCTGGTATTTCTTATAAACCAAACTAGAACTTACACTGCCAGGTAATTGCTGTCTTCAAGCTAGTGACCTGGGAAGAGGGTGAGCTTATTTCACCAGCATTTTTGTTGCCCCAGATGTTACTGCAGCTTCACTTTTGAAATTGCCTTTGGGGAGTGCAGTGCACACTTCTGAGTGTGATTGTCCCGGCCGGGCTCCCTGCTCTGCCACGGGTCCAGTGCTTGGATGCAGTCCTCTGTTTCCTCTGGAGCAAAGTTGGCAAAGGAAGAAAACTCTGGGTAATTAAATTAAGAATTGAAAAAGTGAAGGGTGAGTTCTAGGCATTCCTAGGGAAATAATCCTGGATGTGCAGAAAGATTAAGTGGTAAGAATGGTAAAAATAAAGGTACATCCAACATATAATGGAATACTCATAGCCATCCAAGGTGCTACTGTGAAGGACCCTGTAAAGCCATGGGAAGGTAATGGAGAGGGGTGGTCATGGGGAGGCGGGGGGTGTGTGGTTGTAAAAGCAAACAGGAAGGATCCTGATGACATTGTTCAGTATCTGACTGTGGTGGTAGACACACAGCCTCCACATGTGGTAAAATTGTAGAGAACTAAATACACACACATATACACACACACACACATGAGTAAAAGTAAAACTAGGAAAATCTGAACAAAATCTGTGTATTTTATCAATGTCAATGTTCTGGTTTTGATATTGTGCTACAGTTTTGCAAAATGTTACCACTGGATAAAACTGGATAAAGGATAAAGGAGTCTCTGTACCGTTTCATAAAACTGTGTGTTACGCTACAGTTATCTCAGTAGAAACTTCACTTACGAAACCACATTTGTGCCAGCAGATCGTGATTTAAATATTGTTATATGAACACCGTTTCTTTAATTTCAGGAAAGAATTGGATAAGCTCACCCATAGAGAGGTACACATAAATGATTTACTATAATACATTTTAGGAACAAGTCTATATTTTTATGGCAATTAGACCCCATTTATCTAAAGCCCACAGAGTTAGTCAATTTTGAAGCATGGCTAGGACCAGGGAAAGGCCACTAAGGCAGCTTGCAGAGCCCTGAGGGTGAGTGGCTCCTTGAATCTTGCACCCTGGGCACCTCTCTTGCCTTATCTTGGTCCCATCCCTGTTTCAAAATTTCAATTTTTAGTGAGCCAGGAACACAGAGGCTGTTCCCAGAAGCAGACAGCTAGTGCTGTAGAGGCTGAAGGTCGTGTAGACTCTGCTATGGACTTCCTTGCTGGGTTTATAGAGGAGAATTTGTGTCTGGTATAAGTAAGCTTAGAGAAAATAACAAACCATTCTTTTCAACTCTGCGGCAATGTTCCTGTTTCCATCTTTCATGGTATTCTTTGTTAATATCAAGTGCCTACTATTGCCAGGAATTTTGCTAGATGTGGGGAAGACAGCAATGAACAGCAGTCCTTTCCTTCACAAAACTTAATCTCCTCGTTTTGAGACTCTGTGATTCAGTACAGAAAATCCCCAACCTAAATGAGTTCTGGGCTGAAGCGAAGCTTCTGACTTTAGGCAATTGTTTAATCTCTGCTTTTTTACCTCATTTTGTCCAACTTGACAGGCTTTGATGGGCGACAGTCAGCAGGACTGCAAAGCGTTAACAGATGGACGGGGAGGGAGGAAGTGGAAAGAGCTTTCCCCCCAGGTGCAGTGATCAGTTTACATCAAATAGGCAGGGTTGTGGGCAGCATGTCACCATGGGGTGACAGCCCTGAGCTTTGGTAGCAAGTAGACTTTGGGGTTAGTCCTGGCTCTGCCTCTTAATAATTTCTGTAGTTTTCTCATATGTAGATTGGACACAAGACTACACACCATCCAAGGCTTTTGTGACTGTCCAATAACAGGTGTACAGGTAAATCACAGACCAAAGCGTTTAGCACAGGTGTAGCCACACAGCTGTGGGGAAGGAATCGTAGCTGCTGTCGTTATTGCGCTGGAGCCTCTCAGGGTTGCAAAGCACCTTTTTCACAAATGATACCCTAACACCGTTGAGGAGCAGAGACCAGGAGTATTTGTCCATGATTATGCACAGTTGGGTGGTAAGATAATTGGAAGGACCTTGAAGATAAGTACGACTCTTAAATCTTCGATATTTTTCTCAAGTACCTACTTCCAGGGTCTAAGTAGAACAGGCAGCTCAATAAACACTGTGAATTTTAATTCAATTCCATGAGTATTCATGGACCTCAAGCCTGTGCACCGAGCTACAGGGGCAGGAAAGTGACTAACACAGTTCTCTTTGGGTTCGAAAAATCAGACTGTGAACAACTAACAGTCACACATAGAGTAATAAAATACAAGTCAGTACAGATCCATGAAATGAGCTGTGAAAAACATCATTAATTCTCTAATCTGATAATTAAACACGCCCTATAGTAGTGGCAGCCTACTCAATGTGTATGATGTACCAGGCACCATGTGCTAGACGCTGGGCTTTCCAAAATAAGTCTCGAAACTGATATACCTAATTACACACAGTCCAGCAGGGGAGACAGAGAACGAATTAGAAGTCTAGTGTAAATAGGTGCACTGTGAGAAGTGCCTACGGGGTGCACAAGGAAGAGGGGGGAGGTAGGAAGACTTCATACACGAGGTTTGAAGACAAGTAGGAGTCTCACAGGTGGTGAGGAGGGGAAGACACAGCGAGTAGACAAATGCGCATGCGCGTGAGGGGATGCACCCGACAGCTGGGGGAAGGGCAGGCAGATGCCTACGGCTCCTGCTAGGTCTGGAAGGCAGAGACTGGTGGAATACAGGTAGAGAAGGAGGGAGGACACATCATGCCATGCGTGGGGACTTAGGCCTGAGCCTCAGCAGTGGGGATCCCTGGAGGGGTGTAAGGAGTGACAATCGCATCTACCTCTTAGGCAGATGTGGAGGATGAGTTGGATACAGGCAAGGAGATGACTTAGAGATGGAGAGACCAGTTTCCTAATGGGCCTGGGGCCATTGCCATGGTGATGATAAGAGCCTAAACTAAGGCAATAGTAGAATCGAAGGAAGGAAGGAAAGGAGGGAAGGAATCAAGGCTTTTAGAAGCTGGCATTCCAAGGGCTTCGTGACTGGTAGGATGTGGGCAATGAAAACTTGGGATGATTGTAGTTGAAGGTGTTAAAGAAGGCCCCAGATGAGCTGACAGGCCATGTAGAAAGCAGTGGAGCAGAGGAGGAGAAAACAGCTGTGGGGGCAAAGAAGCAGGTAAGTTTTAAGAAGGGTGTGAAGACCCGGGGAGAGCCGTGCAGGTGTTTGAGGCAAACGCTCTTTCCAGGCGCATAACCCACCCCAGGACCTGTTTTATGCAACCACAGGACAGTGGGCATCTGTAAGAGCTTATCTTGGGGACAGGCAGGGCACGGTCACAGGGCACAGTCACACGACATGCACATGGCTCTCCTCCCTTTCCCTGTCACACTTCCTAAAGACTCTCACAAGAGCCCACTGTTGGCAGAGCAGCATTCAGAAGTCAAACTTGATAATTGATGCTGTAATCCCCTGGATTCCCTCATTAGCAGCTGCTAATGGCTGGTGTGTTAACGATTCAATTAGGGCTCTAATAGGCCCATTGTAAACTGCATCCCTTCAAAGGGACCAGGAAAGCTGGGAGAGATGACTGGAGCTGGCAGTGAAGGTCCCTAACAACACCAGAGGCCACCCACTATCTCTGGCCAGGACGCCCTTCATCTTCATCAGCCTGAAACCCAGCCTGGTGGCCAGACATTGGATGGCAGAGAGAAAGAAGTGGGCTTCCAGCCAGGAATCTGTTGCAAAAAGAGGCTTCCTCCAAGCCCATCCATCCAGATATGGACCTCCGGCTGTAGCTCACCTTCTCTCCAGCCTGTAACCGTGAATTCTGTCTTTTCCTCCACACCACCCGGCAACCCCACCTCAAAGGCACATTCAAACCAACTGACTTAGAAAGATGCTAATGCAGCCACCTCCTCCAGCATCTGTCCCCCAGGCCTCGTCTATTTCCATCTCTCCCCCACCTCTTTACTCCAAGACATTCTTCTTGGAGAAGAGCAAATTTAAGATTTGGAATGCGCAGAGTTGTTCAGTGGCTTTGAGGGTGTTGCCAACACTGGGACCTCACACAAGTCAAGAGTGGCCCCTTCTTGTGATTTACAGGACTAGCCATAGAGATACCTGCCTTATTAGAGCCAAATTCCTCACCAGCAAAACTCGATATCACCAGTAGCAGGCATCCCTCACCAGAGAGAGGCCAGTATCTCTTTCCCAGTAGTAACTGGAAGAGAAGAAATCACAAAGCTTCTTAACCAGCCCTTTAGTTGGTCAGTGGAAATGCAGGCAGATGGAGTTTTTCTCAAAGAACTGGTTTCACATGAGACTTCAAGATCACTACCCCTGGTTGCTCTATTTTCCACATTCTTTTCTCTATCCTTTATTCTTTTAATTCTCACTTCTGGAAAAATAATCGGATAACCTGTATCAAATGTTCCTTAAAGCATAAAATATCTCATATCCACTTGCCTTTTCAGGCCCTGCCCCCTGACACACGCACTTCCCCCACCGCCCGCCCCTGACAAGCCTTGGAGCCTCCGGTCTCACACCCAGACTGGATCTGGCCTCGGGGTTCAAGTCACAAACCCATTCCCACAGAACAACCAGAACCGGAGAACTTAACCTGCCACCCATCTTTCTCCACTTCCTCCCCAGGCGCGCCTGCCTTCCTCCCCTCCATTTTCATCTACAGCTGGTAGGAGACAGCTTCTCTGGGGCTCTGTCGGTCTGCCAGCATGATATCTGAACTATGCAATTTCTCATGCATCCTAGGCATGGATAATGTAGCCAGCAATCCAACCTGCTGTGCTGCAGGGTAAGGGACAAACTGAAGACACTAGAACCAGCAGAGAAACCAGCTGACCCTAGTAGACCAAGAGTATCAGAAAAAACAGAGTTCTGCTTGTCCTGTCAACTTAGGTTAAATCTGTCTCCCCTCTGGAGTCCTCTACAAAGGGAGGAGATTGTTGTGCTCATCATTCTGTGAGCATCACCAGAAAAGCAGAGACCCCCTGCCTTTTCTGGTAGCCCCAGGATCCCAGCCTGCCTCCTGCGTTTCTACATGTGGGCAGAAATAGCTGGTAGGGAGGGCTTGGGCTGGGAACACACTCTACAGATTCTAACACCTGCCTTTGCCCTACAGACCATGTGCAAGAAAAAAACAATGTGGAACTGGCTGTTTTATCTGGCCAGAAAGCTTAGCAGAGAGAATTTGGCAAAGGGTTGTTGGGAGGTCACAGGAGAGAACCATGTTCCCTGAGAGAAGGTGATGTGTTCTAGATTTTGTCATAATGAAATAAGTGTGGTGGGCACATTTCTAAGCTGGCCCCCACTGTCTTTGCTCTCTGATGTCACTCCCGTGATTATGCTACCTCACATGCGGAAAGGGATTTGTAGATGTAATTAGGGTTACCAATCAGTTAGTTGACTTGGAGATAGGGAGATTACCAGATGGGTCCAGCCTAATAACATGGGCCCTTTGAGAGCAGAGAGCTTTCTCTAGCTGGTGGCAGAAGTGGACATGAGAAGGGAAAGAGATGTGAAGCATGAGAGGCATTCGATGAGAGGGAGGTTCTTGTTGCTGGCATGGAGGGGGTCAGAGGGAAAGACCCCAGGAGAGAAGTCTCCGGAAGCTAGGAGCACTGACAACCAACAGCCAGCAAGAAAACAGGGCTGCAGTCCTACAACCACGAGGAACAACCCCAGTGAGCTTGGAAGTGGATTCTTGCCCAGAGCCTCCAGACAGCAGCCAAGCCCAGCCAATGCTTCACTTCAGCCTTCTGAGAGCCCAGAGAATCCAGCTGAGCCCACCCAGACTACAGATCTCTGAGATAATAAACAGGTGCTGTCTAAGCCATGAAGTCAGTGGTAATTTGTTACACAGAATTAAAAAAAAAAAAAAAAAAAACAATGCAAGTAACTCTGAGCCTTCCACCATTGTGTCTTTGCTGGGCATCTTGGATCTGGGGCTGATTCCAGGGCTGGTATCTCAAAAGAGGAAACCCAGTTTTGATGGTTTATTATTTTATATGTCAACTTGGCTGTACTAAGGGATGTCCAGATAGCTGGTAAAACATGATTTGGGGTGTGTCCGTGTGGGTGTGTCCAGAAGAGATTAGTGTTCGAATCAGTAGACTGAGCAAAGATCATCCTCACCAATGTGGGTGGGCATCACTCAATCTGTTTAAGTCTCGAATAGAACAAAGAGTCAGACGAAGGGCGAATTTGTCCCCTACTTAAGCTGAGACACCTATCTTCTCCTGCCCTTGGACATAAGAACTCTTGGTTCTCAGGCCTTCAGGTTTAGTCTGGAACTATACCACTGGCTTTCTGGGCCTCCAGCTTGCTGCCAGCACATCCTGAAACTCCTTGGCCTCCCTAATTATAATCACGGGAGCCCATCCCTCATTTATTTATGTAAATACACACACACACACACACACACACACACACACATCTCATTTTGGCACATTATGGTATATCCATATATATATATATATGAATGCATATATATATATATCCTATTGGTTCTGTGTCTCTAGAAAACCGTAATACACCAGTGCAATGGAAAGATTTCTAAATTCAAGAGTCACAAGCCTGGGTTCCTGTTCCCCTTCTGCCATTTAACACCCATGTGACCATGATGAAGACCCTTAGTGCTCTACTATTTATTTACCTTTGAAATGAAGGGCTGGACCAGACCAGTTGTTCTCTGACCCGCCCTGAGGGGCTCAGGGGCTGTGTAGGTGCACAGGCCTGGCTCCAGACCCCTCTTCAAAGAGACAAGCTCTGCTTCGAACTGCTCCATACATGGAGCTTCTGAGGAAGATTTCATTAGAAGAAGCATTTCTGTAGCCAAATAAAATTTAAGAACCACTGAGCTGGGATTATTAGGACTCCTTCCAGCTCTCACATCTTTCCTACATGAAGATCAAATTCAGAGGTGCGGCAGCTGGAGCTGTGGAGAGAGGTGGTATGAATTTGGGCTTGAGTTAGTGGATATAGTAGTTAAATCATAGATTCCCTCTCATCCAAACCAACCATTTCTGTCTCTTTTCTCTGCAGGTCTGAACTTCTGGGAGCTAAAGGTTTAAGCCAGACTAACTTCAGTTCAAATCCTGACTCCACATTCCAATGCTAATATTGAGTAAATAAATAAATCTCTTAAATTCTCAGAGCTGCAAGTTCCTAACCTATAGAACGGGGACACCACCTACTTTACCCACGTGTTGTCTACATTAGTCAGTGTGGTCTAAACTGCTGCAATGGGAAGACCAAAATGCAATGACTCAAGAAGAATGGAAGTTTTATTCTCTTCCAGTTTCATCATCCAGAGCAGTCCAATTGGTGGGCCTTCTTCTCCAAGCCTTCTTTTGGGGATCCTGGCAGAGGCCAGCTCTATCATCTCCAAGACATGGCTCCCAAGGTCACTCTGGGGTCGGCATTGCAGCCGTCAGAAGGCGGGTGTCGGGAGGGGTGGAGGAGCGTACGGGCAAGGTTCCAGGTCAGGTCTGCAAGTGGCTCACATCACTTTGTTCCCATTCTACCAGTGACAGCTTAGTCCTATGGCCACATCTAGTTCCAAAAGGACCCAGAAACTAGTCCTTGGCTGGATAATGACCTCCCAGCTAAAATCCTATCACCTTGGGTATGTTGGGAAATGAGCAGCAGTTTCCAGCACGCTACACATAGAAAAGTCCTTCACACCTGGGAGCCTGGGGCCCAGCTCTGCTCATTAGGGGGGTTCCACGGGGGGCGGGGGGGTATGTGGAGGTGACCAGCATTGTCCTATGTCCTCGTTTCAGAATTTTTCATAGCTGCTTTCAATCTACTTCCCCTAAGTGACTCTGTCTGGCTACCTTTCCCCTGTCCTGGACTGGCTACACCCGTCAGCTGATACCTCTCAGCCTCAATCTCCCCTGGTTCGCAGACTGCAGCCCTCATAGAAGTGTCTGGAAGCTGGCCATGTGAATCCTGTCAGTCCTGTTCTCCATCACTGAAGCACTCCAGTGGGGCAGCGCCAAGCAGGCTGTCAGCCACAGGCAAGCTTTCTGGAAAAGACGTGCCAACTGCAGCGACGGAAAGTGCAGTTCCCTTGAATAACTTTGTTAATATTTGAAAATTAGTTCCCTTGCTCCTTATCGGGCTGCTGGGCATTCAAATACAAGAGCAAGGACAAGAGCCATAGCAAATTAAAATGATATTCTACTCACATAAACTGCACAGCTATGGAAGGATAGGCCCTATTACCTACAATCTTGGGATTTTTAGAGGCTCCCATTTTCACGGGACCAGAGGATTTTTCTTTTCATCAAGCAATTGCTGATAGTTCACATTTAAATTAAAACGTATCAAATCCCAAACCCCAAAAATAGCTGCTGTGAGCTGAGCTATGCCCCTCTGGTTTCAGATTTCCCCCTCCCCCCCCACAAGCATGGGGCACTTGAATGTGCACAATTTTGAAATGATAAGAAGTCGTCAGTTTCCACATGGGTACAATTTAGCTTTAGAATTGCGCGTGACCGCACGTCACCGTGTCAGCACCCAGGGCACCAGGTGAGCAACCAAGGAGCACCAGCTTTGGACTAAAATGCGAAAGGAAGGGGTTGTTTTCCTTCAGTCCCTCCCTACCCTTCTCCAAACCTGCTGTCTTACAAACTTGCAAGAGTCAATGACTGATTAGACCTATGTGCTGGCTCTCAAGGCTTCTGATATTTTAACAAATTAGTTTATAATGAGGAAGGAATAATCAGTGGCAACATTTTAGGCACCGATGAAATATTTGGGGAAAGAAGTCGTTTCAGCCTCCCTCAACACACACAGATACACAACACACACCCCCTAAGTTGCACAACTGAGCTGATGACCTTCTACGTAGTCTCAGGACTGGGTCCGTGGGACAGACAGGGTGGGGCACGGCATCCTACTCCTGTAGGGTGGCAGGGAGCGCTGAGGAGATTGCAATGACGAAGACAAAGTAACCAGTGACGAGATACGAGAGGGAGAGGACGGGTGAGGTTTGAAGCTCTCTGCTCCCAGCAGGGGAGACTTGGCAACCACAGACCGAGGTCCGGCCCCCGTTTGCCACACGCAGCAACTGTGGTGCTGAGAGCCTCCCCGTGGTGGCCCACCTTGTCGGGGGCAAAGCGAGGGCGGCAGCCAGGCCTCTGTCAGCCGGGCTCTTCCTCTCACGTGAGAGGTGCCCCCCTGCAAGTGTCTGAGTTCCACTGGCCTCCTCTGTAGCAACCGAAGGAAGAAGACAACATGAAACGCCTGGGCCTCTTTAGCACTGTTTTCATATTGATTTTCCTTGCGTCTCCGTGTAAGCAAAGGGCAGCATTTTCTCTGTATCCTCCCCTCGCTCCTGATGCAAATGAAACGTGCTGCTCTTGCCCTTTTCTCCTTCTCCCTGTAGTATTGCCGATGTTCCCCTGGACACTCAAGTCATGCCCAGGTCTCAGGAAAGCGCAATCTCTTGCTTATCTACGGCGGCAGATTTGGGAATTAGGATCACTCCCCGGGACGGTCTCAGTGCTCTTGGACACGTTCTGCCTGATGTACGAGCTCCTCCCCTGGGGCTCCTGGAGGCCAACAAAACCCACCAAGATGGAAAGTAAGAATTGCTGGGAGGAGACGGAGGCCAGGGACTGGACATCGGGCTGTAACCGAGAAGGCAAAGCAGAAAACGTAGGAAGATGTGAGGCATCAATGCCAGCAGAAGATATGTGACAGGTGTTAGCTCCAGGGATCACACTACATTGCTGTCATTTATGTAGATCAAAAAGAATTTCCGAAAAGCTCCTCCATAATTCAGCATTAGCCAGCTTTAAAAAACGAACTTTCTTTACCTTTGCAAAGCACTTTTATGCAGGTAGCTTTGGTTCTGAGTGGGCAATACGGGCAAGGGTTTTCAGCCGATCCCGCAGCTGGAGAAGTCGTGCTGAGCAGGGCGGAGCGCCTTGCCCAAGTCCCCAGTGGCGCGGCACGTCCTCAGGCATCCTCGCGCCTCGCTCTGCCAACCTCACACTCGCTTTGCCTCCCCGTTCCGATTTTTTCCAAGACGCTGACAAACTGGGTGTGCAGACTCCTCAGACACCACAGGCTGCCGGCCTCACGGGAGCCTGGAGAAGGGCCGAAAGGTGCCCATTTGCACCTGTCCTGTTTGGTAACTCCCCAGCGAAGCCGAACATCAGAGATTTCCACAGCCTCTGCTCTGTGCATTTCGGAAGAGCCTTGGAACTGCGCAGGCACAGGACTCTGCCATGTTTCTCTACAAGGCAGTCAGGGTATATAGGAGCAGCCTGGGAAGAAGAAGGAATTTACAGAGCCATGGAGAGCCCGTCCTGAATGTAGTTGGTTGCAGAGAAAAGGAGAGTGCTGCAGGCAAGACAGCTCTGCCCGCTTGGCCTTTTTTGCTGAGGGACTTAAGCCAAAAACACATATATACACAGGAGATTTCTTAAAGTTCTCACTGTAATTATGTAGCCCTGGGAGATGAGAAATTGTAAAGTAGATATTGGCTTAAACATCGGGCATTTTCCCGAAAGGACATTGTTTCAGTTTCTTTTTACCCTTAACGAAAATGAAAAAAAATCATATTAATGCCGTATTTAAGACTCTGAGAATGAGTTTATTTTGACTTAAAATATCCCAAGAATAAGAGACCATCTTGTGAAGGTCAGCAAAACCTGGCCAGAGACATATTTTTATTTCTGTTATTAGTTAAACACTGACTTCTTAAATAAGATAAGTAGTTTGGTCAATACTAATAACTAGACTCTGACCTTAGACTCTGGTCTTAAGAAAAAGGAAGTCAGACTCCCGTTCTGATGAGAGGCTGTGCTCCTGATTGGTGGGGGGGGGAAGGCAATGGCAGCAGAAACCCCCTCCGAAAGCTGCCCTCCGCTGTGGAGTTAGGACGCCAAGCAACACATCTTTATTTTGTTGCTGCTTTCAAGATCAACTCCAGTCCCTGATCATTTTCCCTATTACACAAAAAATAGGGCTCCATCTTTCTTAGAACACCTGCGTCGTAAACGTGCTTTAATAGTGGAACTAGAGGCAGGAGATGAGGAGGAAGGTGAGTCATTATGGCTGTTTCTTCCTTCCATTTTTAACCCCCCAAATAATTAGGCTGCTCCTCTTCTTTTGCTCTGCAGTTTAAAATATTCAATGCAATTGAAACATCGGGGGGCTAGACAGGATTTGGATGAACGGGTCCTTAATTTCAGAGGCTAATCTGGAAGCCGCCCGCGCCGATGCAAAGACGTGCCCATGGACTTCCACCTCCCCTCCTGCCCCTGGCTCTCCCAGTGGGGAAGAGAGTGGGAGAGCTGCTTCTGGTTCCTGGTCTGCGTCTCTGAAGACGATTCCGTAGGCATGGATAATTCCCAGACATTTATTAAGAAGCAGCATAATCCAAAGCCTTAATTTGGATCACAGTGAACTGAAGCTCCCTCCCCACATTCAAACACAGTTTCATTTCACCCGGCAGGCTCCTTGGCACCGCCAAAGTCCTAGATGATCTTCCTGGGGCTTCCCGATGTCAAGGACATACTCCTCCCTCCTCCTGGCTCTCTCCCTCGACTGTGCCCTTCCTTAGAATAAATTGTCCTGCAGAAGTCACTCTTAAATTTGGCTTCTGGGGCAGAAAACCTACTCTCTGAGAGGACGTGGGGATCGTCAGAGCACGAACTGGACTCAAGTTCCCAGTGACAGAGCAGGCACAGACTCTGCCAGCACAAGACCGTGCCCTGATTCCCACAGCTTCCAAACTCCCTGCTGGCTTCTACACCCATCCTCTCTGATTCTAGCCCTGTGTCCTGTGCGATGTGAAATCTTTATTTTTTCCTGTTTCAATTACTGTCCCATATTCCATATGAACATAGCAACAAGCTGTGAATCTGGAGTCCTGGGTTTTATCCCCAGCTCTGCCACAAATGTGCCATGACCCTGAACAAGTTCATGACTTCTCCGTGCTTGAATTTTCTCACCTGTAAAATGAGGAAGCTGAGCTATAGTACTTTTAAAGTCTCTACAGCTTTAATTTTATTAGGAACTCAGTTGCTTCCTCCCCTTGTTTCCCATGGCACATTGTCCATGCTTCTCTGTAGACTTACCACATTTCGTTAGAGTTCATCTCCTTACAAACCTATTTCCCCACTGGACTGGGCTCTCAAGAACAAGGATGGTATTGTAGTTACTTCTGTTATCTCTGTACCTGGGGAAGAGGGAGGAAAGGAGAGGAGGAAAGGGGGTGGTGTAGAACCAACATTGATTGAGTGCCTATTAAGCGTAAGACTTTGTGATGCATGTCACTGTAAAGTATTTCTTTTAAAACTCATCGCGTAAACATAATCCGGAGTCAATCTAAGTGCCCATCAACAGATGAATGGATAAATATAATGGAGTGCATATGCATAAGGAAATGCTATTCAGCCATAAAAAAAAAGAATGAAATCTTGTCATTTGCAGCAACATGAATGAACCTGCAGGACATTATGTTAAGTGAAATAAGCCAGGCATGGAAAGACAAATACTGCATGATCTCACTCCTATGTGGAAGCTAAAAAAGTTGATCTCATAGAAGTAGAGAGTAGAATAGTGGATACCAGAGGCTGCAGAAGGGAATGGGGAGGGAGGATCAGGAGAGGCTGGTTAAGGGATAAAAATTACAGCTAGACAGGAGCAGTAAATTCTAGTGTTCCATAGCACTGTAGGGCGACTATAGTTAACAATAATCTATTGTATATTTTCAAATAGCTAGAAAAGAGGATTTTAAATGTTTCCAACAGAAAAAAATAATAAATGTTTGAGGTGATGGATATGCTAAGTACCCTGATTTGATTATTACACATTGTATACATGTATCAAAATATCACTCTGGCTGGGCACGGTGGCTCATGCCTGTCATCCTAGCACTCTGGGAGGCTGAGACAGGAGGATCACTTGAAGTCAGGAGTTCGAGACCAGCCTGAGCAAGAGTGAGACTCCATCTCTACAAAAAATAGAAGAAATTAGCTGAGCGTGGTGGCCCATGCCTGTAGTCCCAGCTACTTGGGAGGAGGATCACCTGAGCCCAGGAGTTGGATAGAGGTTGCAGTGAGCTATGATGATGCCACTACACTCTAGCCAGGGCAACAGAGTGAGACTTTGCGTCAAAAAAAAAAAAAAAAATCATAAGTATGCACGATTATTATATGACAATTTAAAATAATAATTTAAAACAGTATAATCTCAAATCTGCAGATGAAGCAACCAAGAAATTAATTTATCCAGGTCACAGAGCTGGATCAGAGATAAAATCCAGGTTTTCCCTGCCTTGCCAGCTGTCCCAGGATCTAGCATGGTGCAGGAGGGTCTGCCAAAATCCTCCGAATATCTAGTAGATGTTCCACAAATACTCATTACATGGATATGAAATAAATTCTTTTGTTTGGCTTTTGCCCTGGCCAGGATGTGCCTCTGATCCTTATCTACACTGAGATGGGGGGAGGCAGAGCGGGGGTAGATGAGAACATCCAACGTAATTTTATTCCAAGGACTTGGAATTCTTTCGTTAAGAAGGGGGCAGGGCAGAGCTCTCGCTGGGTACTAGGAAATAATGATGAAATATGATCAAGGTAACTCGAGGTTTCAGGTGCTTCACCCTGAAGAATACACTAAAGCCCTAATTTGCATCATCGCTCAACCTACAAATTCATAGAGGACGCAATTGTTTTCGCAGCCCTGGAAGGTTATATTATTCTTTCTTGCTCTGGTGCCTCTCACAATTATGCACAGGCGAGCAGGCAGAGAAAACTATATTAAAGCCTCAAAGCGTGAGGGGCTCCGGGCTCCAGGAGCCTGCAAGGTGCTTGGCCCGAACATCTTGGCAAACTCTGTGGGCTCCCATCATGTGGCCTGAGAGGCAGTGATATTGGAATTGAAATGGATTACTGTCCTCAGGCACTCCAGCCGGGTACCAACACCTGAGAGCCGCTCTTTGGTTCTTGTTAATTTATCTTAAGCACAAATAAATTCTAGGAGCCGGCTGAGTTAATATTTGCCTCAGGGAGAAAGGAAAAAGAAAGGCGATCATCTGTTCCTAAGAGTGCCTTAGGATTGTGCCTGAAGCTCTTAACCCATTCAGGATCCACACACAGCTCTAGCTGGAGTACACGACACTGTTGCAGCGAGGAGTGCAGTCCAGCAGAGAGGAGGAGGTGTTCATTCCTGTCTAGTGGTGAGTTAATGCTTGTCTGCAGGCAAAGTACCAAATAATAGCATTTCTTTCTTTTTAAATAGAGTACTGCTTTAATAGCTGGTTGGGGGTGAGGCTGTTTGATATTCACTTGTGAAACAAACAGACAGATCCTAACACTTCAGAGAAGTAGACCGTGCTGTAGGGGGTCCTATAATTCTAAAACACCATGCAATGGTCCTAAAGGCTGGTTGGCTTTTTCTGCTTAATCATATGCTATGATTTGAATGTGTCTCCTCCAAAATTCAGGTGTTGAACTTAACAGCTAATGTGTTGGTATTAAGAGGTAAGGCCTTGATGGGGTGATTAGGCCAAGAGGCTTCTCCTGCAAGAATGGGATTAGACCCTTGTAAAAGAGGCTTCACGCAGCATTCAGCAAGCTTGCCCTTCAGCCTCCTGCCATGTGAAAACACAGCACTCCTCTCCTCCAGAGGATGCAGCAACAGGGAATCCTCTTGGAAACAGAGAGATCAGGCCCTCACCTGCTGGCGCCTTGATCTTGGGCTCCTAGTCTCCAGAACTGTAAGCAATAAATTTCTGTTCTTTATAAATTACCAAGTTGGGTAATTTTGTTATAGCAACACAAATGGACTAAGACATCAAGTAATGGATTTAGTTTATCCATTCACTCAACAAACCCTTATTGAGTGTTTGCCAGAGATAGGACAACTAATCAGTTAAGACCTCTAGCTTAGCCACTTATTAACTATGGGACTTTGGGCAAGTTGCTCACATTCTCTTTGCCTCAGTTGCCTTATCTGTAAAATGAAGACAATAATAGTACTAATGTCAGGGTTATTGTGAGGATTAAATTAGCTAACATGTAAAGCACTTAGAGTGCCTCTAAGACACAGTCACCGCTATGTGTCATTATTGCATGCCCAATGCTAGAGCCAAACCTATCCCCCAGGCCATTAAGACCCACAGGATGAATAGACACTGAATGGAGTGGGTTTCTTGTCTGGTTGGAAAGGACAGGAAACAACTACATCAGAGGTTTAGGGGAGCTGTCTACTATAATGCAATGTTTATTCAAAAGTTTGGTACAAGTACCCAGTTGGTAAACCAGAGGGTTTATACAGCAGGGCGGAAAACAAATTTCTTAAAATTATTACATTTATATATTTAAAATCATGCGTATTAAGAAAATATATCTAGTACGTTGTATCTTTTATTTATGTATATTATTACTTGGAGCTAAATAAAAATTTAAAAAGAAATGCTTAAGTTGATTTTAAACCAATGACTTCTAGGTTCCCATAGGATAATGGCAGCTACGATATGAATCTAAATTTCTCATATACCCTCCAAAAACCAAATAGACAACAAATGGAGTGAGTATGGCTAAAACCTGTGCCCACAGTAGCATAAGTAGGAGACAGATTGTGGTATATTAGATAATTTTATTATTGTTCAGAAAATATTCACTTTCCCTCCCACATAAGAATCATGACCACGACCACTGATATTGAGTGCAGTGGTGTGAATTGCTTTGGCCAATGGCATGTTGGGATTTAGACAGAAACTTGAAATGTGCTTGCATGCTTGGTTCGGTCTTTTGCACTCCTGTTCTTTTGTCGTGAAAAGTGCATGCCTTATTTAGCAGCTGGCCTGTAAAAGAAGAGGGACACTTGAATAGGACCTGAACATAACTTGCAGCTTGTAAGCAAACCTTACAAACTAGATTAGCTGAATCCCATTAAACTTGCAAAAATGTAAGTGAAAAATAAATGGTTATTGTTTTATGCTCCTGAGTTGTAGGATTATTTGGTTTGCAGCAATAGCTGTCAGATACAGAAATTAGTACCAGAAGTAAGATGCTGCTATAATAAAAACTTAAAATATTTGGTATTAATTTTAGGACTGGGAAGTTAGTAATGAGGAAACTGTCATATGAGGATGAAAAACAAGATCTATGTTATGCAGTGGCAAATTATTTGGTAAAATATCACATGCAGTATCTCAGAAGGTAGAACATGTACCTAATAAACATTTCATGTTGGATGAGGAGGTTTTGAGGTAGAATATTGAAAGTGTGAGCTGGTTGCAGTTAGCTGCATTTCATAAGGTACTACATGAAAGAGATTCAGTCAGAAAAATGCTAACCAGTTTGCAAGCAATATTTAAAGGGAAATTATAGGGTTGCAAAATAAAAGTGCTTATTACTAAATCAAAGGTGTTGCCATTATGACACAGCCTCAGAGAAAAGGCCAAACCCAGGGTGCTTCCAGTAAAACACGGCCACAGAATAAAGATCAAATTAAGTGTGTGGCTATAATACTTGCTTATATCTCTCCAGAGATGAATGGAACATCTGTAGATCCTTTCAATTAAACGAAGGGACAACTAGAAAGTTTGAACATTATACCTTAGAAGCATGCTGTGTCCACATTTGCTGCAATTTAAGTCTAGAAAAAGAGAGGCATGTATCAAAAATGTGTGTGGGGGGCGGGGGGAGAGAGAGACAGAGAGAGACTTTTGGTGCTGATGTTGGTAGGAATCAAATAATAAAACAAGAAGGAACTTTCAAAGGGTGCAGCCAAAAATAGTGGGGAATGATGGACTTAGCACTACTCTTACAGGGAATCACCACAGCCTAATGGAGAAACATTTCTACCCCAGTGTAGAGGAATCTGACAAAATTTGCCCAGCAGAGTTTCAGAATTTCTAAGGACCATTGACTATGTACTATATGATTGCTGTTCTTGCCCTTTTCAAATTAGAAAGCTTATTGCAGTTAATCTATTTCTGCTCACCGTTATATATTTGGATATGTGTGGAGTGGCAGTAGATACCAACTTGTCTTCTTAGTTCAAAAGTCTCTGTATCATATTTGATGTAGATCATGAGATCCTAGATGTCAAGCCTTATGAGATATGATGTGCTAAGACTTTGGAGACTCTTGGGATGGACTTGAGGATATTTTAAGTGTGGGATATAGATAGAGATAGAGATAGAGATATTTATTTATAAACAGAAAGTAAGTCTGTGGCAGATTATTGTTCAGCAAATATTTACTTCCTGTCTCTTCAAACTTCTGTGCAGAAAACACCTTTTTTTTGTCTCATTGATGTTGATCTTGGTCATATACCTCTCTTTGGTCATTGGGATGTGTTGCAATTAGAGCTATGAAATGTGTTCTCATAGAGGGGCTTAGTTTCTTGCACTGTCTTTTTCCATGGAAATAACATGCTTTGCATAGCTACTAATTGGAGGAGGATGAAAGACCTGTGGGGTACACCTGGATCCAACCCATGGTTTGTAACTAAGCCTAGCCTATATCAACCAAATTCCAGCAGACCTGAAAATGGACAAGCAAGAAATAAGCCCTCATAAACCAGCTCTGGCTGTACCCGCAGGCTACCCTGCCTTCATCTGGTAGCCACCTGTGACCCACTCCAGTGGGCTTTGTCCCCGGCATCTCCAGCTGCACCCTCAATCCATGTTCTATGCAACTAGAAGCTGATCCTTGATGGCTCCTGTGGGCCACTGCCACGGCAGCCCCCGCTACACCGGCCAACTGTACCCCACTTCGCCCAGGCCTTCTGGCAAGTTTGTCATTACAGGGAGCCTGTATGTTCCTCACTGGAGAGGTCTGATCTCGGGCTTGTGGTATAAGGGTGCTCTTTCAAGTCCTTAGTTCCTTTATTGCCACTTTCCCTCAGCTAGAAATCAGCAGTAGTAGCTAATTTTTTTAACATGCAATTTTTTGATCCCTTAGAGCCCTTTTTAGTAGTCAACTACTTATTACTAGTTAGCAACTCTTTATATTAGGTTTCCATTTCCAATTACTATTGCATTTTTAATCTTCTGACTGGACCCTGTCTGATATAGTATCCCTTAGAGTGGCTTGGCAGTGAAAGGAAAGTAAGAGGCAAGTAGGTGAAAATAACATTTCTACTGAAATAATAGAAGACACAATCAGAAAACCAGGAGCCTCCATTTCCCCAAATAGACACCGTTCCAACAAAGTGCACTTCATTGTACAAAAGAAAAGTGAGGAGGCTAAGAGGCTGGATATGGTGACTCATGCCTATAATCCCAGCAGTTTGCGAGGCCAAGGTGGGAGGATCTCTTGAGGCCAGGAGTTCAAGACCAGCCTGGGCAACATAGCAAGACTCTATCTCTAAAAAAAAGTGTTTTAAAAATAGCCAGGTGTTGTGGCACTGATTTGTAGTCCCAGCTTCTCAGGAGGCTGGGACAGGAGGATTGTTCAAGCCCAAGAGTTTGAGGCTGCAGTGAGCTATGATCGTGCCACTACACTCCAGCCTGGGCAACAAAGCGAGACCCTAATCTAAAACAAAATAAAGTAAAATAAAAAATTTTAAAAATTTGAAGAGACTTAGCAAGCTACTTAACTCCTCTCACCCCTCCACAAAAACATTTGCTATTGCTTATTTGAGAAAATTTCAAGACATTTTTAAATAAATGGAAAATATCAGGAGACATCCAGGAAAAGTTACTACAGAAAGAAAATGGAAAGTGAGAATCAAAACTCCTCAAATAAAAACAAAAAACTCTTCAAAACAATCAACCAGGAGGCAGAGGAAAACTGTAATACAGTGTTCCAACATGAATTAAATGTCATTAATGTAACATTTACAGAAGAAAGGTATTCCTCAATCAGAAATTCAGAAACTTGTAACAGAAATGGACAAAAAAGAAAAAGACAAAATGAGAGTTGACAGAACATACGGGAAAAAACTAAAGAAAAAGACAAAATCTGCTCAGAAATGAAGACTAGATAATAAAGTGCTCATGTGAAAATACATTTTATTGAAAATACATCAAGTAAAATTTAGAAGAGATTTCAACCAAGGGAATAAAAAGAAAATTTAAAATTAGGTGAAAAGTATTAGAGAGAAAGCAATATATAGAAGAAAATAAAGGAAGATACAACATATGTATGATGGAGACCCCCAAAGAATTAAAAACAAAACAGTAGACCAGAATAAAATTTTAAAACTTTAGTGCAAGAAAACTTTCTGGAAGCAAAAAAGAATTAAATTTATATATTGAAACAACCTATAGTGTACCTTGAAAAACTTGCCCCCAAATGGTTAACACTAGGACATAGCCTATTAGGATTATTAAGACACTAAATTTAATGAAAAAATCTTCTGGAATTCTAGACAAAAAGATATATTCACCAAGAATTAATAAAAATCAAATTAGCTTCCAACTCTCAAAAGCAATATACAAACTAACTCAACAGTGAAGCAACACTTCAAATAACTCTAGAAATATAAAACTGGTGAATTTTATTACATGTAAATTTCATCTCAGCAGACCTAATTTTTTCTCCCAAAAAATAGTATTAAGAAAAACTTAGTGGAAGATTCTGGGAAGATCACAAAACAGCAACAGCTTAGTTTTTTAATCTTCCTGAATCCTCGCACTAAAACAAAGAAAGCAACTAGATAGCAAAGCAAAACACTAATAGATAACATAAGGAGAACCCCAAATAGCCAACAGGTATTCATTAGAAAATTTAGCAGGCCAATGTGAGAACAGCAGCTAAAACTGGGAGTGATTTTTCTCTCCCTAATTGTGGATGAATACAAGTGAAGAGCACTAAGATTGCAAAGAGAATGGAAAAATCTACTTTCTATAAACTCTCAAAACTGACTAGTTAGGGAACCCTTCCAGGAGAGGACCTCAGACTGCAAAACTCCTGGAATAGAAGTAACATTGAGCAGGATAGGGAGAAAGGAGGGGAAGAAAAAAAGATCTGGATGAAATTGGGGAATAGTAACAGCCAGTAGACCCCAGAAAGCAAACTGCTATTTTTTAACACTATACAAAATGACATTAAAAGGGGCTCTGTAAACTTAGAAAATCTATCTTGACTTAAACACAGGTTTTTTCTTAAAATTTCCAGGAAACTGATTTAATATAAATAAGAGCACAATAAATGTATTAAGGTTAAATCCCACACAAAGTAATTATTAACAAATAAGAATAAAAGCAGAATAATATCTCTTCCAAAGAAAATAAAATGCTCACAAGAGATCAAACCTGTAGCCTTTATTTCAAAAGTAAGTAAAAGACATTTAAAACATGATAAAGAGGTGAAAGAATAACATCAAAACTATGAAAACTCAAAAATGAGGTAACAGAACACAGAAAATGTATAAATAAAACCTTTAAATCTCACAAATGAGGACTAAATAAGAAAAAACACATAGGTGAATAAATATAACAGGTAATTCCTTGAAAGAGAGTGAAAAGGAGAAAGACATTTTAAATCAAATAGAAATGAAGAAAGAGAAAAAAATTTGAGATAAAGAAACAAATACTGAAAATAAACAAAGAAAATATAACACGCAGATAACAGGTATCCCTGAAGAAGAAAACCAAAGCAAACAAAAGGAACTTAAAAAAATTTCTTAAATTATAATCTAAGGAAACTTTCCTGTAATTAAAAAAATAATTACATAATAAAAGAGCACAACCCATATCTGAGAATATAAACTCAGAATGACCACAAACAAGACATATTCATACAATTATGTGGCATTAAAAGAGAAAAAATTATTTGGTCAATAACCAGACAAAAGAAGCAAGTAACTTATAAAGGAAAGAAAATTAGATTGTCAACTTTTTGCCAGCAATGCTTTATGCCAGACAAAAAGACCAAATCGCTTACAATCAATGGATCCAAGTTAGCCTCCAACTTCTCAAAAAACAATATGCAAAGTGACACCACAAAGAAGCAACCTTTCCAATAAACTCAATAAATTTGAAACTGATTAATTTTTTTGCATGTAGATTATACCTCAATAAATCTAATTTTTAAAAAAACTGAACTGAAAAAAGTAGAAGACAATGGAGAAACACTAGTAATATACTAAAGTAAAGAAAACACATTTTTATATCAAGCAAAACTAACCTTTAAGTATGAAGAGCACAAATCATTAGCAACATGCAAGAACCTAGGGAATATTGCTCTGATGAGCACTTCCTGAGAAATCTACCAGAGAACAAGCTTCAGACAACTCGAGTGACTAGAGAAACTTCTATACGAGGACTGGAACTTTAAATATATAATTACTTGAATGATTATGACTAAATGAGAGCTGAAAAAGAAAAAAAATATATAGTATGAAATGACCGTAACTCTGACAATGTAGATATAGTACAAATACAAAAAAATTAGTAGGAGAGAACAGGGAATATACACACAACAATTTTAACGCC
This sequence comes from Indri indri, assembly GCA_004363605.1. Classification (NCBI taxonomy): domain Eukaryota; kingdom Metazoa; phylum Chordata; class Mammalia; order Primates; family Indriidae; genus Indri; species Indri indri. Next base: position 5,928 of record RJWJ010020586.1, on the reverse strand, counting down.
TTAGTAATTATTTTGATGGTAGCATTTATATTATTCTGAGTGTTTAGGTTACTGTTTAGAGATAGGATGGAACCCCTCCTAATTAATAAGTCAAAAGTCAAGATGCCAAAACAGCACTGAGTGGATATGGAAAAGTTTATTACTCGCATAATGAGGCTTTCTGTGGAATGCAGGGCAGGCTTTCTGCAGGTTTAAAGTAGTCTTGAGAAAGTAAGGAGGGGCTCTGGCTTGAAGTTTATTGTGGTTGGGGTGAGACTGGGATGAGGGTTCCCATGTTTGGTCTGGGGATTGCACGGCTTGAACTTTGCAACAGTGCCAAGAAGGGAAGCTTTGCGATCAGTTTACCAAGGTGTGAGGCAAGAGGGAAGAGAGGAGCTTGCAAGCTGCCAGCAGTCACCATCAAAAGTGGAGTCAGATTCATTATGGCGCTGAGATTGGTGTGTGTATAACATGAAAAAAAGGAAATAAGTAACATGGGGTATTCTAATTCTGATGTTCCCTGTGTCTTTGGAAAACAGAATTCTCAGTGTAGAAGAAAGGAGTTACACGTGTGATATAGAAAAGATTAAGCAAAAACTCTATAGTCCCAGAGTTGAGTTGGAAGTATCAGTATGAATTCATGTGACATTTCTTATCAATATATATTTTACAACATATGACAGTATTTATTTTCTAACTCTATCCACTGAAAATACCTAGAAACTATGACCAATCCGGTAACAATGATCCTCCCTAATGCCCAGATTATAATCTTAAGATACCACTTTTCACTAAGAGAAACAGAGCTTTTGGAGAAATGGCAGCTTCTAAGTCTGAGGCAGGAAATCACAAGATAATGTTGTAATAGTTTTCATACCATATAGCAAGAAAGCTGGCAAACACTACTAGGGTCATGACAAAAGAACTCAGGAGCAAAACTGAATAGGCTCCAGTCAGCCAAAGATAGAATATTTTGAGCTTTGTTAAGTATAATAATTGCAATAGATGTAAACCTTTCAAATATGTTTAAATCTATGAGTTGTAATGATAGTAGGAAGAAATTAATTGGTCATTTGCAAAGAATGAAATGATAGAATGAGAATAGCATCACTTTATATTGCCTCATGAATGAATAGATTTAAGTTTCAAGGTTGACAGATACTCTGTGCCTCCTCGCAGTGAAAGAACACAACACCACTTACAGTTTCACCAAATGGATTGAGCCTGATTCTAACCAAGCCTCTCGATCTAGCTGCCAATTTACAGAAAACATGGAAGACAGAAAGACATTTTGAACTGTACTATGAGAATACAGTCGGCAAAATTCAGACTGAGCAAAACTCTACAAGGCAAACAGCCCACCAGATCTATGGCAAAGAAATCACAAGCAAAAGAAAAGGATGGAGGAAGAACATGTAGATTAAAAAATACTTTAAAAAATATCTCGTGTTTTTATAAATAGCAAGACTAAACTACAGCATCCAGGTGTTAGGTTCGTCTGTCTAGATGTTCCCTGGTTCCTCGTTCCCGGTGTCAAGAATGACTACTGGTACCCAGGCAAGCTGATGATGGCGTGATCACAAACACGGAGCAATTTTACACAAACAGTTTATCACATAAAAGAAAGAATGAAATTAAAGAGAGAAGCTACACAAAGTGAAAATATGTTCCAGAGAGCTTGGTACAGGTCAGTTTCCAAGAATGGAGAAAGACGCTGAAGTCTCAGCACATGCTGCCTTTTATAAGCTCACTAATTTGTCCTGCCTTTCTCCTGGCAGGATTGGTTGTGGTTTCCTGCCTTTTGGGGTGATTGACAGGTCGGTGTTACGTAATAGATCACAAGACAGGTTACATACCAGGTTGGTTATGTAACGGTTTCCCTTTCTGCTCATGAGTCTTCCCCAGAATTCTTCATGAAGCTCTGCCCATGTTATGCTAATTAGATGGTAATGAGCTCTAGGTCAGTTAAAGGTTACTAGGAACTTTTTACTATGTATGTTCCCTCCAGGGAACAGTTCCTAGCCGCAATTTGGTTCCTAGCTACAATTTGTTTCCCGCTCTCCACTCTTAGCCACTTCCTTGCCACCTGTTTAACCTCCACCAGACCTAACACAGGGACCCACATTGGGGTGATAAAACTATAATGAAACATCCAAAAAGTCAAGATAATGGTTGATTGTGGGAGAAGGGAGGGGTTCCTGGTTGAAACAGGCACACATGAGTGGGTGGCAAAGTTCTATTTCTTGACGTGGGTGGTGATCACAACACAGGATGCCTTCATTGCCCATGTGCTTGTTTGTGTGGTTTTCTACGTCTGTGTTTTATCTTACAATAAAATGTTTTCTTAAAAAGTTGGGGGAAGTGAGTTAAACAAATATTTAATAAATAATTATTTAGGTGGTAGCTGGATTTGGCAAAAGTCATGAAGCTACCTGCCTGACAGGGATTCAAAAAATAGTAGAATACAGTTTAATTAAGAGCTTGGGCTCTGGAAAGCCACGAATGTGGGTTCACATTCCCATTCTGTTGCCTATTGGCTATGTGAGCTCTGAGCCTCAGTGCCCTTATCTATAGACTCAATAAAATAATATTCAGAGTAACTACCTCATAGGGTTGTTACAAGATATAAATGAGATAATCCATGTCAACACTCAGCAAAGTGCATGTTACATAGTGATCACTCAGTATATGCTATGTGTTGTTATTGCCACTGCTGGTGTTGTTAGGAATGTTGGAGGCTTCTAGATGTCTAAACATCTTTTTCGTGAACCACTAAGGACTTTTGTGAGGCCTCTTTCGACTTCCATTGCAGCTATCAGAACTCTTTTTCTTCACTGCTCCAGTTACAATCCTGAGAAAATTATGACTTCATTTCTTTAAACACCAAGTGCTTTGGGATACATAGGAAAATGAAAAGTGTTATAGATTTCCAAATTATATTAAACCAATTTAACTTGCTGCCCACCTGCCACAGGGACCAACATGGCAGCAACTGCTAGATGGATAAGGACCAGAGAATGTGTGGGAACTCAGTTAGCCCGTGGCTAGTATGCCTGCCATCTCCCCAGCTATCAAGAGACAATATTATGCTAATCCTCCCAGGTTGGGTCAATATTTGGAGATGTGGCCTCTAAAGCAATTACCCTTCTCAGCATACTTTTGACTGATACATATGTCAGTGTTATTATATATATATGTAAAGTTCATGGCCCATCTGTATTCATCAGCCGACAGCTCCACTGAATGCTCATTTCTTACTAACCTGTCCTACACTGTTGCCTTTTACTCAATTCCAGCAGCAAGTAGGAAGATGCCTCCTGGGATGCACTGCTTCAAATTAATTTTAGTACCCTTTAGCCTAAGGTACATGTTGAGTTGTGGGTGGAAATGTTCTCTATTTTCCAAGCATCTCCCCTCTCCAGACCCCCACCATTTGGGGCATAAACATTCTATTCACATTTCTCCTACCTGAATTCTTGCAGCCAGCATAGCCCATGCCTGTTCTCCTCTTTGAGATGTTTGTTTGCCTGTTAAAATTTGTGTAGTGCCTTCACCCTCACCATTTCAACCATAAGGCAAGTGTTATTAACCTCTTTTGTTTTTTCAAGGAATCTGATCTCCTAGTGAGATCACATAGATAATCACACATACAGGCAACCCGCCCGCAGTCCCACAGGGCAGAGCTGAGGCAGGAACAGACTTCTCTCCATCACACGTGCCATGTCTCCAATCTCCTTCCACTATGTCCTGCAGGCACTGCCTTCTCCTATGGGAAATTTTGATATAATTTATTTACGTATCTGTTTATGAATGTATTTGTTTATCACTTTGTTGATTTATTTTATGTAAATTATAATGCTATTTGTTACATATGTCTATTTGACAGAGAGAAAATAGATAAAACTAAAATTGAAATAATTACGAGTTAGTCACATTTTGATAACAGATTTGCAACAAAACATCATTACAGAAAAAAATGCAGATTTATCTCTAAAACTCTATTATCAGGTATGCTGTCTTTGTCCACCTCTTCTTGGTGAATAGCCTTCATTGCATTTTTAATCCATTTATAGTGATATAGTTTAACATATTTCAAATATTCACAAAAGTATGAAGGCTAATATAGTGAACATTTGTGTATCGACTACCCAAATGTTGTTAACTTTTTCTCTGTATTTGCTTAGATTTTTCCTTTTTTGAAAGAAAATATCTCAAAAAAGACTGGAATTTCCTGCGTCACCTTCTTCCAGTCTTGTTCCTCTCCCTCCAATCCCAGAGCAAACCACTGTCCTGAAGGTGGTATGTATCTTTTTTATTAATGTTTTAAAATATTTGCTGTGCATGTATTTACCCATAAACAACATTCATTCAATATACCCTGGGATGCTACTCAACCATAAAAAAGAATGAAATAATGTCTTTTGCAACAACTTGAATAGAACTGGAAGCCATTATCCTAAATGGAGTATCTCAGGAATGGAAAAACAAATACCACATGCTCTCGCTTATAAGTGGGAGCTAAGTGATGGGTATACATGGTCATACAGAGTGGTATAATAGACTTTAGAGACACAGAAGGAGGAGGGATGGGGGTGGGGTGAGAGTTGAAAAATTACCTATCGGGTACCATGTGTACTATTTGGGTGATGAGCACATTAAAAGCCCTGACTTCACCACTATACAATTCATCCATGTATTTATACCCCCTAAATCTATTGAAATTATAAAAAAAAGTAAATTTAAAAAGTTCATATACTATATCACTAGAAAATTGTGTTTCATTTGCTGAATCGGTTTTTAAAAGTCAGATAGAAAAAGCAACTGAAGTCCTAGAGAATAGAAATGTCATTTTAAAGTATTCCAATAAAGCTGGAAAAGGAAGGGGAAAAAATTAATTAAAAATATAAAAACCGAAAATAATATATCTATAATAATAGATAATAATGCTTTAATCTTTACACAAATGATATCATTAGCCTATACATATTGTTATACGACTTGCTTTTTTCACCTGACATTATGTCTTTGAGGTCTATAATAGATGAGATTAATCTATTTTCACGTGTTGTGTCTACTAACATATTTGAACTTATTTCTATTTTATTTTGTGTCTTTTGTTTTTCATGCTTTTCTCATTCATCTTTCTCTCTTTTCCTGAATTTTTTCAAATTAATGAAATTGTCTATAGTCCTATTTTTCTTCATTTGCTGATTTAGAATTATAAATTATTTTTCTACTCTTGATTGTTATCCCAAATTTTTAGCTTAATGGTACATTTTTGATGAAGTCTGAAGTTATTTATTATTTCTGTCCTCCTCTTTAACATGACAAAGACTCCTAAAAGTCAAAGGGTACAAAGTTGCAGTTATGCAAGATGAGAAATTTCTGGTCAAGATGGCATTCAAAGTTAATTCTTTGAAGCCTCCCTTTTCTGCACATAAGAAATTTTTTAAAAAGACAATTTCAGAGGCAAAGCAATTTCAAATGCAAGTTCCAGAAATCTACTGTACAGTAGAATGCCTACAGTTAACAATACTATATTGTATACATCAAAATTTGCTAAGGGCAGAATACTTATATTAAGTCTTCTTACCACAAAGAAATAATAATAGTTAATAAAGAAGACAGGAGGAAACTTTTGGAAGTGATAAATATGTTTATGGCATAGATTGTGGTGATGGTTTCAAAGATAGGTACTGATCTCCAAACTCAAGTTGAGTACATTAAATATGTACAGTTTTTTGTGTGTTTTCATACCTCAATAAAGTGGTTTTAAAAATACACCCTAGGCTGGACAACATAGCAAGACCCTGTCTCTACAAAAGAAGTTATCTAATTAACCAGGCATGGTGGCAGGCACCTGTAGTCCCAGCTACTCAGGAGGTTGAGGTAGGAGGATCATTTGAGTCCAGGAGTTCAAGGCTGCAGTGCACTGTGATGGTGCCACTG
>RJWJ010020585.1:0-28855 GCA_004363605.1 Indri indri | reverse complement strand
CTAGAGCATTGTTTTAGAGCTACTCCTACTGATTTCTCTTTGTTGTGCTGGGAGTAGTTGGGTGTTCATTGAACAGTAGGTGAAGGGTGAGTGAGTGAAGAAAGCAATCCGTTCTGATTTCCATAACTGGCCATTACCTCACCCCCTGCTGGGTTAGCCTCTGCAGGAGGGATAAGATGGGGCAGCTATAAACAAGGAACAGCTATAGAATAGCTTTAAAATGTTTATAGAACACCTATAAAATGAGCCCTGAGGCTCAGTGAAAAAGCTGTTTTATAGTCAAAGCATAGATTCCAGACTACTGGCAGACCCCCTGCTCTGCAGAGAGGCCACCTTCACATTCACTGAGCAAATTTAACCCAACCACTTGCTTCTACCTTTCCTTTCACTCTCTTATTTATAGAGCCTATAAATTAGGACAAAAAGCCAAAATCAAAACCAAACCAAAACCAAACAAAAGCAAGTGCATCGTATTTGACTTTAAATTTTTTAACTTATTTAAGTTGTTAGGACAGGTCTGCTGATAGACACGCTTGCATTTATGTGATCAGTCCAGATGAGATATAAAGATCTGGTTGGGCTAAGTTGCTGTGGATCATCATGAGGCTACAATGGCTGGGACCATTTCTTGATCCTGTCAACTTGATGTTGGTGGTTTATGTGGTGAACGGTGAGACATCTCTCCCCTAAATAAATAAGCTTTATCTAACTTGTGAAACATTAAATAAGGCTGTCTTCTTATCGGTATTAAATAAACAAAGAAATTACCGAAAATATGACTGAAAAGATTGGGACTTTCCAAAGCTCTACGTCAAGAAAACATTGTAGGCCAGGTGCGGTGGCTCACACCTATAATCCTGGCACTCTGGGAGGCCGAGGCGGGTGGATCACTCAAGGTCAGGAGTTTGAGACCAGCCTGAGCAAGAACGAGACCCCGTCTCTACTAAAAATAGAAAGAAATTATCTGGACAACTAAAAATATCTATATAGAAAAAATTAGCCAGGCATGGTGGCACATGCCTGTAGTCCCAGCTACTTGGGAGGCTGAGGCAGCAGGATCCCTTGAGCCCAGGAGTTCGAGGTTGCTGTGAGCTAGGCTGACACCACTGCACTCTACCCAGGGCAACAGAGTGAGACTCTGTCTCAAAAAAAAAAAAAAAGAAAACATTGTATAATTTCTTTCTATTGGTTAATACATTTTATTAAGAGGTTAGTGTGTGACAAAGGAACAATTTTGAGTGATACTTCAACTATACTACAATGAGATCAGGCAAGTCATTCCTCACTTACACAAAATTGATTGCTTCTGTAATTAGAAAATTCATATCTGTTATATTTAGTTCCTCACTTATAAATAATACTAGAAATTTTCTTGCTTTCATGACTTGGGTTATCATTTTTATTCTCTCCAATAAGAGTGTGGGAATGAATATTAAATAGATTTTTCCTTTATAGTTGTATTCCAGTCTGATTCATTCTTAATATTGTGCTTTGATGAATATAAATTGATGAGGCATAAGAATACTAACCTCAACAGATATATTAGATCATAATGTCCCAACACAGCCTTCATTCAATTTGCATGTAAGCAAATAATAGGCAGCAATTAGGCTTTCTATAAAATGAATTACTAAAAACACAAAGCCAAATGTTGTCCTCTCAGGTTGTATATTTTTGCTTTCTAGAATATTAGCTTTTTAACTGTTAAAATATTAACAGTTCTATGTTTTGTCATTATTCAAATGTTTTCAATTAATTGTACATCATTGCCCTTCATCATTTTAGATTTTGGGAGAGAGCATTTAGGGAGATTCTTCCATCAAAATTTAGAATTCTTTATGACCCGTAATGTAATTATAATAAAACTAAACATCTAATATGTGATGTTAAATGACAGTTTTGGCAACTTCTTATTAATGCTTTACTATTTAATAGAATCTCACATCAAGACTAAATATAAAACATTTTTATGTTATTAAATTTTTATATAAATCTCTTAGTTATAGCAAAGTTTACAGCTTCTTTTTCATTTTTTATTTACTTTAAAATTTTAAAGTGTCTATTATTAATATTTTTGTTTGGCAAATTATAATGGTCTACATTTATGGAATTCAATGTAATGTTCATATGTAGAATTCAATGAATTATGACCAATCATATATCATAAATATTACCTATGATAGAAATTAATAAAATTAATTTAAGTATATTATTTTCAACTTCACTTATGTCATTATAAATATTTTATGTAGATAAATTTTAATTCATTAAGTAATAGAGTTAAAAATCTACTTAAGAATTAATTAAGCCACTGACAGCATATAGAAAAAGGAATATTTTGGGGGTGATTTTGCCTTCATTCTGATCTAGGCTATATTCTCTAGGATCTGCTGGGATGATTTCCAACCACACTACTTAAAATAAATAGCTGTAATTTTTATTCACAGCAGTTATCTTCAAAATGTCAAATCTACTAATACATGTGCAAAATATTCTAGCAGGTACAATAATGACAGCCATAACTAAAACAAAATACAAAAATGATAAGGAGACCTTGTGCTTTGAGAATGTTTATGAAATTCTTGTCATTCTTCCAGTTCAAATAAAGGTCAAGAAAAAGTATTTGTGTAGAGGTAAAGTGACAGGAGAAAATTACTTGCTTTTTCTATAAATATTTCAAAAAGACAAATACAAATAGTTACAGAATAAATAGCTACTGAATAATGTCTAAAAGGAAAAATATTTTAACTTTTTAAAATAAAATTTTCACAGCACAGGTGAAGCAGAGGGTCTGGACAGATAAAAGGCTCTCTTCCTGCAAGGAGTTTCATGCAAGTGGTATTCACCCTGGCATATTCACACTGAGCCTTTAGCTGTAACTGGCTGTTAACTTTATAGGTGCAAAAGTATAATGTTGCCTACTCACTGTGAGTATACTTGTTGCACAAAAACAGATTAATGTTAACAAAGTGAATTTGTCAAGATTAATTTAGATGCAAGTAAGAGAAAACCTATATGCCTTAGAATGTAGTGTTTGAGATAGTCCCAATTCCTCATCTAGGGCTTAGCTTAAACAAGTAAATGAAAACAACAACAAAATCCATCTTGGTATGAACCTTTGTTTCATTGTTCACTGGAGTGTCCAACAGAGTTAAATCCACACATCATAGACATAAAAGTGAGTGACAGGTGCCACTTAATGATAATGCACTTGTTTTAATTTAGGTAACATTGATATGTCAATGTATAACAGGTTTTAGCTATACATTTGTAAAAGATTGGTGGGTCGTATTTTGCCTTGAGATTTTCAATTCTTTTCAGCCTGACACCTTTGAAAATAGGACCTAAATTCTTGATAGTGTCTTTGAGACCAGGTTTCATATCCCCAAATGCCCTCTCTGAAAAGAGCCAGATGAGGTCTCTGAGGCCTCGTTGTAGAGCATTCCAGGACATCAGAGGACACATTCTGATTGAGAGCATTACCGATGCACCTGGCAATGAAGAATTAGGGTTGATTAGAGATATTTAGGGATGTAGAGGCTGTTGTGACTTAATTCACACTTTCCTACTCTTCTATTAACAAGACTCAAACTAGACATAAATTCCCTTCTTTGTCTAGGGCTCCATCCATTGTTTTCCTCACTCAATCTTGGAGGATCAAGAGGTAGCCTTAAAGCCAGCTTGTGTTTTTATCGGGCTCTGATTCTGTGAATCTTAAAGACCCATCATTGTTTTAGGAAAAGAACCTGCTCTTGTTCCAACTGAGAATCAGACTAATGAACCCATTAAACTGATAGTACAATAAACCAAAAACAAAACATGTACATATATCTCTATATAAATATGGATATGTAAATGATAAACATGAACTTAGATGATGTCATAAAATGATAATTCTACATCTGTCATAAATATAGAAACAAATAGCCTTAATAAAATTTTGGATTTTCATTATGACCAATATATGTTTATCCCAGAAATGCAAGGCTGGTTTTCCATTTGACATAAATAAATTTATGGTGAGAAAAAATAATACTCTCTCAATAGATGCAGATGAAAACATTTGACAGCCATTCAACACACTGTAAACACTCTCAGCAAACTGGAAATACTAGGTAGTTTTCTTAATGTGAAAAAGTGTATCTATGAAAAATCATCAGCAATGTTATCATAAGGATGAAATATGAGTGCTTTCTCTGAAGAATGTCTGCTTGTGCCATTCTATTAAACGTTGTACTCAAAGGCATATCCAGGGTAATAACACAAGGGATAAAATAAGAACATAAAATTATAAAGAAAAGTTAATACCTTCTTTATACACAGAATACATACTTTATCTCATAAGAAAATCCTAAGGAATCCTCTACTCCCAACCAAATATACTGGAATAAATAAGTAAATTTGGCAAGTTAATAGGTAAATGAAGAAAACTCAATTTTATTTCTGTATTCTGAAAAACACAAATAGAAATTTATATTTCTGGTATTTATATTTTTAATATATCATCTTAAAGTATATCAAAAATATGAAATAATTTGGTATAATTTAGAAGATATGCGTAAAACGTGTACACTGAAAATGAAAAAAAGAACTGGTAAGCAATATTAAATGTGACTAGACTTAATGAGAGGACACAGACTTGAAAGTTTTATATTGTTAAAATATTCTTTCCAAATTGATGTGGAGACTCAAATCAATCCCAATCAAAATTTTTCTTTAATTTATCCATTTATTTTTTGTATTTAAACCTATTTCATATAATATAAAATTTTACATAACATGAAAATTCCCAGTTTTAAAGTGTACATTTCAATGCTTTTTAGTAGATTCACAAGGTTGTATAACCATTACCATCCTTCAATTCCAGAACATTTCCATCACCCCAAAGAGAATCTCTGTAACTGTTAGTAGTCACTCCTAGTTTCTTCCTCTCCTTAGTCTCTGCCAACCGCTAATATACTTTATCTCTATAGATTTGCCTATTCTAGATATTTCATATAAATACAATTGTACAATATGTGGCTTTTTATGCCTGCTTTCTTTCACTTGGTATAATGTTTACAAAGTTCACCCTGGTTAAATCTTTTTATGATTAAAAAGGATTGAATTGGATGGACTACGTTTTGTTTATCCATTATTAATTCATTTATAAAATGTTTAATTGTGCCCAAACCATATAACAATATTAGCCATTTTTCAACTATATAGTTCAACGGGATTAGGTACATTTATATTGTTGTACAACAACCACCACCATCTACAGAAATCTTCTCGTCTTGCAAAACTAAGACTCTGAAACCATTTAACCACTTTTTATAGATATTTTCAAGCATGTTCTAAAATGCAGATGCCAAAGTATAGTACCAACAATGACCCAAATATTCATAAAAGATAAGAGAACAACGTTGGAGGAATTATACTCTCTGATTTCAAGTTAACACTGGCCAAGTTGGCTTACAGATTTAATGCAATTCCAATGAAAATACCAATGTCCTTTTACACAGATGTAGAAAAAACAATCCTAAACTTCACATGGAACCAAAAAAGACCCTAAATAGCCAAAGCAATTTAAGCAAAAGGAACAAATCTGAAGGCGTCCCATCACCTGTTTTCAAATTATAGCACAAGGCAATAGTAACCAAAACAGCATTGGTACTAGTATAAAGGTAGTCACATAGACCAATGTAACAGAATAGAGAACCCAGAAATAAAGCCATGTAGCTACACTCAACTGACTTTTGACAAAGTAGACAAAAATATGCATTGGAAATAGGACCTTCTATTCAATAAATTGTGTTGGGAAACTTAGCCACATACAGAAGAATGAAGTTTGATCCCTATCTTTCACTATATACGACAATTAACTCAAGATGGATTAAAGAGGTAAATGTAAGACTTGAAACCATTAAAAGAAGAAGAAAACATAGAAAAAACTCTTCTGGGTGTTGGACTAGGCAAAAAATTTATTACCAAGACCCCCAAAAGCAAATGCAGCAATAGCAAAAATATATAAACAGGACTTAAACTAAAAAAAGTTTCTGCATAGCAAATAAAATAATCAACAGAGTACATAAACAACCCACAAAATGGGAGAAAATATTCACAAAGCATACTTCCAACAAAGGACTAATATCCAGAATCTGCAAAAAACTAAAAAAAAAAAAATGACCCCATCAAAAAGTAGGCAAAAGACATGAGCAGATTTTTTTCAAAGAAGATAGATAAATGGGCAAGAAACATAAGAAAATATGCTCAACATCCCTAATGATCAGGGAAATGCAAATTAAAACCACAGTGAGTAACCACGTTACCCCTGTCAGAATTGCCATTATTAAAATGTCAAAAAACAATAGATATTGGCATGGGTGTGGAGAAAAGGGAATGCTTATACACAGTTGGTGGGAATGTAAATTAGTACAACCTCTAAGGAAAACTGTATGAAAATTCCTCAAAGAACTGAAAGTAGATCTACCATTCAATCCAGCAATCTGGGTATCCATCCAAAGGAAAATAAGTCATTGTATCAAAAAGACACCTGCACCCAAATGTTTACTTCGGCACAATTTATAACTGCAAAGATATGAATCAACCTAAGTGCCCATCAACTGATTAGTGAATAAAGATAATGTGGTATCTATACATCACCATGGAGTACTACTTAGCCATAGAAAGGAACGAAATAATGTCTTTTGTAGCAACTTGGATGGAACTGGAAATGATTATCCTAAGTAAAGTATCTCTAGAGTGGAAAAACAAATACCACATGTTCTCACTTATAAGTGGGAAATAAATGAGGGATATGTATGGTCTAAAGTGGTGTAATGCAGCAGTCCCCAACCTTTGTGGCACCAGGGACTGGTTTCACGCAAGACAATTTTTCCATGGACCGGCAGGGGAGGTGGTTTTGAGTGCATTACATTTATTGTGCAGTCAGACCTCTCTGCTAAGGATAATCTGTATTTGCAGCCGCTCACCAGCACTAGCATCAGCACCTCAGCTCCACCTCAGATCATCAGACATTAGAATCCCATAAGAGGCACAACCTAGATCCCCTGCACGAGCAGTTTCCAGTAGGGTTCGTGCTTGTTTGAGAAACCAATGCCGCTGTTTATCTAATAGGAGGTGGAGCTTTTGCGGTGATGCGAGTGATACAGATGCAGCTTCCCTCACTTACCACTCACCTCCTGCTGTGTGGCTCAGTTCCTAACAGACCACAGACTGGTATGGGTTAGAGGCCCAGGGATTTGGAACCGCAGGTGTACTGGACGTTGAAACTAAGAAGGGGGATGTGGAGAGAGGGGTGAGAGATAAACATCTACCTATCGGGTACAGTGTTCTGGGGATAGATACCCTGAAGGCCCTGGCTTCAGCATTATTCAATTCATCCATGTAACAAAAACATGTGTACTTCCTAAAACTATTGAAATTAAAAAAAAAAAAAGCTATGATAATGAAAATAGAGTGTGACTTTGGCATAAGAGTAGACAAAATAGATCAACAGAATAGATGGTTCATTAACATAGACTTATTTACATGGTCAAATTTTGGCTTAGGCACCAAGTCAATTCAGTGGAGGAATAAAAGTTTTTTTTAACATATGGGGCTTAAAAACTGGAAAAATGATTGGGAAAAAATAATACTCCACTCTTCATACAATACACGAAAATTCATTTGAAAAGAATCAGCTATAAGTTCAATAATCAGATATGATGTTAGAAATGTATAACGATAAAAATTAGAATTGCATTTGACAATGAGTAATAGAGATTGACAATGGAGTGTGATAAAAATGTTCTGTATCTCAAATAGTGACTTGGCTGTATGTCTTTGTCAGAATTCATCAGCACATACATTTGTGATCCCTGCTTTTTTATGGTAAATTTTATCTCAATATAAAACTCAATTAAAAAAGAAAAAAGTGCTAACTTGGCAAACTCTCTTGCATTACACCCACAAGAAAATGTTGACATATCCAAAATAAATGAAAAACAGTTTTTGCAATTAAAATCTGCTTTGATTTAGTAGAAATAGGAACCTCCCTTCAATTTAGCCAGAGTAAAAAAAAAAATAAGAAAGGACTAAAAAAAAGACTCTTTAAGAATTGAATAATTGGCCACAAAAAGTAAAATTTTTAAAATAAAAAATATTGCCATGTCTCTGGAATACAGCTATGTGTATCTGACACGAAAACAACCAAGTGGAAAGTGAGAAATTCAAACATGCAGATGTTTTTCTTCAGACCAACAAATATTGTGATGTTTTCCACTTTAAAGATAGAAGTCTTTGTATAAAGTTGAATTTTCTCGGAATTACTCTAACTACATTAGACAAAGATGAAAGGGTGAAAGAAGGTGCTAGAGATAAAGTTACAATTAAATACTGATGAAAGTTGACTTTAGGAAAATATTGTGTATTCCTGAAGCAGAAGTTTCCAAAAAAAAATTTTGTGAGAATTCAAATTGAAATGAATCATGTTTGTGGCTGCAACTCTGCCACTTTTCTCAATTTGTATTTAGTATTTTATACATTTTCTGAAAGTACGTGGGATTCTAATTTTAAAAGGTACTTTTTATTTTAAAAAAATTCATGATAAAAGACTTAAAATATATTCCCAAGTAACTATCAGACCATGGACAAATTACACTTTTTATATTTATTTTCTTACCTATGTAAGAAAGCTTATCTTCATCCTCCCACCTTAAGGAACTGTGAGGCTCAACTGATTGCATGTTTGTGAATGAAGCTAAAAAACTGTAAAACGTCATGCCTACTACATGTGCCATTCTAAATATTATCACTATATAGTTTCCAGAGCTGAAAGATATTAATACTGTCCCCTAAATCTCTTTTATGGGTTGTTTATATTTTTACCTATTATTTTTCCTTATTTTATATGTATCATTTTTTGTTTTATTTACAAATAGTTTTTGCACAAGTCCTCTAGATTCAGATAGAGACTTAGCATGTTACTCCTAACCTTTGTTAGCTTAATCTTTTATTTTTATTTTGAGACATAAACCAGAACATTTTGTTTTTTATAAAACTCTATGCACATTCAGAATCCTTTTGATGTTCAGGATAAATATAGATGGATCAAACAGCTTTACTTTTTAGACCTCTGTTAGCGTTATCTTTGGTTAGAGTTTTAAAAGGAAGAGTGGACACTAAGCAGAAAGACAGTATTAACATTGTGTTTATGAGGACAAACCCAGAGGCCAGTCTGCTCGGGTTCAAATTTGTATTCCGCCCCTTTACCAGCTACATGACTTCGGGAAGGAACCTAAGCTCAATGTGAATCAGTTTTCTCATCTTTAAATTTATCTATTTTATAGTTTAGCTTTGCAAATTAAACTCTAGTATATTTAAAATGCTTAAAAGAGGGTAAACATGTATATTGGATGTTTATTATTATTTTTATTAAAAATAAACACCATCATCATCAGGCATCTTAAAATATATGCAAAAACAGCTGCATGTGGGAAGAGATAAATACAAGGGAAGTCGATTTTGTAAGAAACTTTAGATTATAGTAGTTAACTGGGATCTAGGAGTTCTAATGTGCCACTTAATTAAAAAGTAACAAGTTCTGGCTGCACATTTCTAGCCCAAAGCCTCCTTGAAGATTATTCAAAGCAATAATCTGGCATTAATAGATGAGCTGATATTTTTCTTTTTAGTGGTCCGGCCTCACTTCTATGTGAAATTAAATAAATCTGTAAATCAGTTTTAATGCTCAATAAAATAGTGAGATAGAAATTAAGTGTTAATTTTTATGTTTTCATATTTCAAAGCTACTAATCAAGTGACTTATTCTTTCTTAAAAACTGTTTTAAAGATAGCTTTCAAGAAAACAAAAACAATAGCTGGGCATGGTGGCTCATACCTGTAATCCCAGGTATTTTGGAGGCCCAGGCGAGAGGATCCCTTGAGGCCAGTAGTTCAAGATCAGCCTGGGCAACAGTGAGACCTGTCTTTAGAAAAAATAAAAAAAAGAAATTAGCTGGGCTTTGTGGCACCTGCCTGCAGTCCATGTTACATGGGAAGATAGTTTGAGCAAAGGAGTTTGAGGTTACAGTGAGCCATGCACTCACACTCCACTATAACCTGGGTGACAGAGCAAGACTTTCTCTCAAATATATAAATAAGTAAATAAGAAAAATAAAAAGAAGAAGAAGAAAACAAGCAACATATTGAAATATCGAATCCTCATCTTCATTTTCTTAAGGTAAAAGGCAAAAAAAAAAAAAAAAAGGTGGAACAGGCTACATTGCACCTTTGCGCCTTTAGATGTCTGAGAGGTCTCCTTTTCTTCAAGATGGAGAGATACTGGTTTTAGGGCTATATATGATTTGGAGACACAATTGATCACAGTGGTGGATATTGACTTAACAGATGCTTGATGTATGAGAGTAGTAGGTTATATATTTTTGTTTTTCTGTTTTACTTCGTTCTGTTGACAGATGACAGATTTTGGTTATCAGGAAACTGTGTGTGTGTGTATGTATGAGGTATATATATATATGCTGTAATAATCTGAGCTGAATAATACATAAGGAATTGGTGCAATTCATTTGAATATACTGAGAAACTACTTTGGCAAGCAGAATATAATCTTCTATATAACATTGCTGATTTTACTTGCACTTTCTTTCTTATCCTCAAACATGTGTTTGAGATGTCATGGGCATGTTCTTGGATACAATTTATGCATTCAATTATCATTTTACTTTGTGGGTCATAGTATTTTAATTATTTTATAATGTTACTATGTACTACTCCTGACTTCCATGTTACTCCAAAACACAATTCTGCACAATAAATCTACTTACTGATATGTATGCTATTGATGAGTATATGTACACAGAATTTATCATATAGCAGTGCAATTAAATAAATGTGAGTAAACCATCTCTTGGTCATACTTTAATGGTTGAGCGATTGTGCTCCCCCTGTGTGGTCTACAGCACATAGGTGTAACTTTGTAAGAGCAGCTGTGAAAACAGTCTGCCTTCCTTATGTTTAGATACCTATCTGGGATCATGGAATAATGGAGGAAATAAAAACTCCAAAATGTAATAAGGGTAGAAAATACATACTAGGTGTATTTCTCCTTAATCCTAGTAAGAAAATCAAGCTTGTACCCTTATTTTTTCTCCGAATATATTTAATGTATCAATTTCGCTTACAAACCGTATACACTACATATCATGTTTCAATGCCCAAACGTACTCCTTTTGTGGCTTAAAACCCAGTGATACAATGCTGTAACTTCAAAAAGTGAAAGGGGAAAGGATAATTCCACTATATAAAAACACTCAATTATGAGAAACTTTTCTAAACTTGGACTGTTAATAGAAAGCATTGTGGAGGTGGTCTGGCATTTTGTTTTAATCATATATTCTTTATTGAATCCCCTTACTATGCTAGATGAATCCATTTGAATTATATTTGAAATATAGTAAAAATGAGTCAAGTTCACTCAGCAGTGTGTTTAGGTAGACTTTAGAGGGGGTAGGAAAGAAATACAAATTAACACATCCACATGTAATGCAAATTTCATTTCACTTAAATTGAAGAATTGAGAAAATGACAATATCTGCTTCATCAGTTTATGTTTAGAATAAGAAATTGTTGGCAGATCTATTTACTTTTTGGGCAAAACTATATTTGAGGAACATAAACTAATATTTTTGGAAATATTTAAATTTAAATATGAATTTACTAAAGCAATAAAAGGTAAATATTATCTTACAGCAAACATTTGTTGTATAAACCCAAATCTAAATTAATTCAGACTCTTCTCTTAATAGAAAAATGTCAAAAACATGTGTCTCAGGGCTTTGAGATTTTTTGCACTAATGAGTAGTATCTTTATCATTCACAAATCTCTTTATAATTCATCTTTTAATTGGATATTAAATACCTATTGGAAATTATAAGCACACTATGATATATTGAAAAAAGAGAATACATGTTAAAATAGAGTCATAGTTTTGGGAATAAATGCATTTTAATACTATACAAAATGTTTAGGCAAGTTCTTGGGTACTTATATAAACTGTACATTTTATTATGGGAATTAAACCTTGGCTAGCCAGTACAGACAAAAGAAGGGAGAAAAGTCCAGTGTATAATTCTGGAAGATAGATTTGGCAGGAAGTTGCACTAAAAACAAATAACAAAAATGCTTTTGATTATAGGAGAATGGAGCTTAGGAGCAAAACAGTGTCCATATTTAATGGGAGCATAAATAATCAAAAATAAGTTATTCATAGAAAATTGGAGACAATGGCCTCCACACTGTGGGGATTAAGATAAAATGGATTTTTAATGTTTTAAAAATTTCTACCTCAGTTAGATTTCATTTGCACCTTACGTCTAGTAAATGGCGTACCCATAGCTGAAAATAAATTGTATAAAGGAAAGAATAATTGATAAAGCATCCAAACTTTTAAAGTTGGACAACCTGGGTTTTCTTCCTGTTTCCGCCATGGGAATACAAACGTAGGCCAATTGTATTAAGCCTTCCGATGAACACACCTAACTTGATTGCAGTAGATATTTCACATATTTTATCTTCAATCGACCTCCGTACTCTATAACCAGATATTTTTGGGTTTACAAAGTAACTCTGCCACCTCCATTAATCTATTTAAGGTCAAGTTATTATGGGAAACTTAACTCAAAGATTTAGAATTTGCAAATAAGTGGGTTAACTCTATTCTTTGCCAATTTGCTTGGATACGTCTATTTTTACTTTGTGTTTGTTTTTCTGGAGAACAATTTCCTCTTTCCATAAAGTAATATGTCAGTTCATCTTACTTTAGAATGAAGGAGGCAGACACTTCTTCCCATATTTCTCAAGCGAAAGTGCAAGTGACTATTTTGCTCAGTCAGGAGAGTGAAATGAGAATGTGAACAAGGCGGCCAAATGGAAACAAATGTGCTTTAGCCAACTGTTGCTAAGTAAGAGTGAGGGTTTGGTTTTGCCACATGCTCTGATTTTTAAAAGAAGCTGGAAATGCAGCTTTTTCAGTGAAATACTCTGATTTTTTAATATTTGATGAATCTACATATTTTAAAACACTGTGAGAGAAACAAAACTTGAGTTGCATCAGCTAGTTTGTTGCTTCTATTAAAAGATTGTCACCAACAACAATCAAACTATGAGAGGGTAGCTACAAGTTTAAATCCTTAAAATAAAGTTGAAAAATTATCTCTATGTTAAATAAGTTGACTTTTGAACAGTGACCCTCACTTCCTCTAAGGAGCTTTCCCAGGTCCCTGCTACTCCACAGCAAGGTTTAATATTCCCTTTCTCAATTTACCCATAGCACATTTTCATATTTCTTCTAGGGATATGTAATAATACTATTCTGGAATGAAAATAGCATATGAGGTATAAAAAGCACAAATATAATAGTGGGGTAGGTATTAATAATACAGAAAATATGGTATGTGAACTATCTTAGCTTTACAGTGGTCCCAAACCTTTCTGGGACCAGGGACTGGTTTCATGGAGACAATTTTTCCACAAACTGGAGATGGGCAGTGGGGGCTGGGCAGAGCTCAGGTGGCGATGGGAGCAATGGGGAGTGAGGAAGCCAAAGCTTGCTCACTTGCTCACTAACTCGACATTCACCTCCTGCTTTGTGCCATCCCTCCCCCCCCTCCAGACACACACACACACACTTCCTAAATTTCATGGAAAACAATTTTTCCACCGACTAGGGATTCTGCAGCCTGGGTCCTAACAGCCCTGGGATTTGGGGACTGCAATGATAGAATATACATACCAAAATTGTAACACATTAGAAAAAATATGTAATTGTACACCTATTGCAATGTAATGTTTTAGGGAAAGAAGGCTATGATTTTGCCATTGTATTCCCATCATTGTGGCCAGACTTTGAAATTTTACTATTTATAGAATTGAATTAAATGTATTACTAAATATTTATTCTGATTTTCCATGTCTTACCTGCTTAAGAGTGGTGACTCCTGGCACTCATATATTGTGGAAACTATTATTTATTATTTGGCTTCTGTAAAGATAGTATTATTAAAACAAGGCTGATGTAAAACATACACAAAGATAATCTGGAAAGAATGAGATATAGTAAAGGATGTTATATTCTAATTTAGGAACTGGTTGCCTAGTGAGTGAAAACCAGTGAAGAATAACTTTTATTTTATATATCTTCATCTGTGAGGAATCTATTCCAACCCAAACTTGAACCACAGAGAATTTTGAATCTGAATCTGATTGAAAAAGTTCCCTCTATGAGCTTTTCCAAGGGATAGCTGTGACCATTTATCCTTAAGTTTCTAGTAACTGTTAAAAGAGGCTGGTTTTTTTTGTTTCCATCTTGAATTTTGAGTCACATTTTCTTATGAATGATTTTTTTATAACCATGATTTATTTTATTTGCTCTCTCTATACTTACACCTCTATACACCACACAGAAACACACACACAGACACACATTCCACAGCTAATGCTTTGAACGAGAATTTAAAAAAAATAAAAAACACCATCTATTAAATTTGTTTGAGATTAAGAAATAAGGATAATGATAGAAAATATCAAAATACACAAATATGTTTCATTGTATTTATTAAGTTCTTAAGCACTGCTTCATTTTTATAGATTTAAAATGAAAAAATAATACATTAGAAGTTTTATAAATAATTATAAGAAATATACTTACTACAACATGACATGCAAATCATTGTCTATACTTACAATATTATTCTGACCTTAAAATAGTTACAGATATACTTCTTTTCACAACAGTGAAACACACGTACACGCACACACAAGAATACACACACATGAGTTTAAAGGTATGAGAATTTTAAAAATTAAGATTTTAAATTGAAACCTGGTTATACAATTGTTTATGAGACATGATTTTACATGTATCTTTGAAATGTTATGGCAGTGATAAACTGTGAACACCTGGCATGCCATCCTGATAATGACAGAAGGCTACATAAATTTGATATATATTCCTTCTCAATAGGAAAAGTCATTAGACTTTATGGAAACAATAATCCAAAGGGTGTACAATTGGCCTTTTTAGAGTTCTTAAGCTAGTTTTACTCTTTGGATCAAATAAAGATTTGACTCATATTTAAATAATAGAATAACTTCCATGTAATTTTTAATATTGTAATGTTTCCAAAATGCTTTATTCTTTAAACCTAGGTTTCAGAAAAAAAATCTATTTTAAAGATATTCAAAATTACTTTAAAAAATAAAGACACACTTCAGTAATAATTTCATGAATTATTCAAGTTAATTTTTAATGAAATGAATTATTTCTATAGACATAAAAAAAGATTTGGACATCCACCAATACATAGCTAGCTGGTTATATCTATTTTTCTAAAATAAAATGAAATATTTCAACATTTTTATGAGTTTGAAAAATTATCAAAGTTACTTGAATTAGTATTTCTGAAACTTCAGAATATTTTATAGAGCTGAGTTTTCCTAAGCAGATGGAAAAAATATTATTTTTATGTTGAATGCTTAGATATCACTATGGTTTAGAGCTTCTTTTTGGAGCTTCCTATGCATTAATATTACTTCTGGCCAAAACAGCATGGTACTGGTATAAAAGTAGTCATATAGATGAATAGAACGGCATAGAAAATCCCAAAATAAAACCATATACCTACAACCAACAGATCTTTGTCAAAGCAGTTGAAAACATACACTGGGAAAAGGACACCCTATTCAATAAATGATCCTGGGAAAATTGGATAGCCACATGCAGAAGTATGAAATAGGATCCGTCTCTCTCACCATACACAAAAATTAACTCAAGATGGATTAGAGACTAAAATGTAAAGCCCAAAACCATAATTCTAGAAGAAAACATAGGAAACACTCTTCTGGACATTGGCCTAAGCAAAGAATTCATGACTAAGACCTCAAAAGCAAATGAAATAAAAACAAAAATAGACAAATGGGACTCAGTTAAGCTAAAAAGCTTCTGTACAGCAAAAGAAATACTCAACAGAGCAAAACACAAGTTACCGAATGGGAGAAAATATTCACAAACTGTACATTCAACAAAGGACTAATATCCAGATTCTACAAAGAACTCAAACATATCAGCAAGAAAAAAACAAAAAAATGAACAAAAGACATGAAGAGAAAATAACAAAAGGAGAGAAATAAATGGCTAACAAACATACGAAAATATGTTCAACATCACTAATCATCAGGGAAAGGCAAATTAAAACCTCAATGAGATTACTGCCTTACCCCTGTCAAAATGCCCATTATTATTAACAAAAAGTCAAAAAATAACATATGTTGATATATATGTGGTGAAAAGGGCATGTTGGTGGGAACATAAATTAGGACAACCTCCATGGAAAACAGTATGGAGATTTCTCAAAGAACTAAAAGTAGATCTACAGCTGCACCTGAATGTTTATCACAGCACAATTCACAATTGCAAAGATGTGGAATCAACATAAGTGCCCATTGACTGCTGAGTCGATAAAGAAAATGTGAAATACATTTAACACACACACACACACATACACACACACACACAGGAATATTACTCAGCCATTAAAAAGAACAAATAATGTCTTTTGCAGCAACTTGGATAGAACCAGAGTCTATTATCCCAAGTGAAATAATTCAGGAACAGAAAACCAAATACCTCATGTTCTTATAAGTGGCAGCTAAGTTACGGATATGCATAGTCATACAGACTCACATAATGGACATGGGAGACTCAGAAGGGGGAGGTTAGGGAGGGATTGAAAGATGAAACCTGTTGGATACAATGTATATTATTCAGGAGACAAGTGCACTGAGAGTCCAGTCTTCACCACTGAATAATTCATCCATGTAACAAAAAACCATTTGTACCCCCTAAATCTATTGTAACAGAAATTAATTAAAATTTTTGTCTCTGCTTCCCTGCTGGATATATATAAAATACAAAACAAAGCAAAACAAAACACAAATGAACATTTGCACAGATTCATAACACTTTAGGGTTGGAAGTTATTTATAAATACACCTAAATTGTTTAGGCCTAAATTTTACTGATGGGAATCTGAGGATAGGCAGAGACATGAAAAACATCAGCAGGGTCTCTGAACTTTCCTTGCTTTTCAAATGTACTCCTTTGCAAAAAACTTTAGTGTTACTTCAGTTAGGTGGTCACAAAAGGAACAGCCTAACAGCATTCCACATGCTTGACAAATTTATTTTGGTAAATTAGTTCTAATGTGATCATAATGCACATCTAACTAGTCAAACTGATTACTGTGCTGAGATTGAGAATCAAATATAGAGAAAACTCATGAAATAGAGTTTTAATTTTAATTCACATAATCTTTTTTTTTTTTTCTTTTTTTTTTGAGACAGAGTCTCACTCTGTTGCCCTGGCTAGAGTGAGTGCCGTGGCGTCAGCCTAGCTCACAGCACCCTCAAACTCCTGGGCTCAAGCGATCCTGCTGCCTCAGCCTCCTGAGTAACTGGAACTACAGGCATGCGCCACCATGCCCGGCTAAGTTTTTCTATATATTTTTGGCTGTCTAATTAATTTCTTTCTATTTTT
This sequence comes from Indri indri, assembly GCA_004363605.1. NCBI lineage: Eukaryota > Metazoa > Chordata > Mammalia > Primates > Indriidae > Indri > Indri indri. The sequence continues at coordinate 11,258 of RJWJ010020585.1, read as the reverse complement.
AGTAGAGACGGGGTCTCGCTCTTGCTCAGGCTGGTCTCGAACTCCTGAGCTCAAACAATCCACCCTCCTTGGCCTCCCAGAGTGCTAGGATGACAGGCGTGAGCCACCACACCCAGCCGAAATTTATATAATCTTAAACTGAGCAAATAAATGGAAGAAAATCAGTGAAACTTTTTAAAAAGTCAAATCAAAATGTGTGGAGCTGTATTTTTTATCATCATTAAATAGTTTAAATTATAGGACATATATATCTAAATGTGTTTCAGAAGGCAATTCTAATATTAAATGTTTAAATACACCTCAGGGTATAATTGTGTCGCAAAAGTCAACCTGCAGAACTTGCTCTCTTGGCAAGGATACCTGAAGTCAATGAGCCAATTTTGGTATCTGAAAAGCCACACAGAGCATTACTAAAGATTTAGTTCATTTCCACCATCAGTGTTTAAACATATATTAGAACATTTGAGAAAGGTTCTTAAATATAGTATTTCCCATATTTGTGCATTGGTAATGTAAAAACAGCTGAACTCCAAATGTCTTCATTTTTGGTAATGTCCTTGATTGAGACTAAGCATGAAAATCTTCAGCTGAAAGGATTACCTTTGTCAAAGTTGTAACAAGTTTGAATACATAGAACTTTTTTCTGCATTTTTTGGTTATATTATCTTTTCTTTTTTCCACCAGCTTTGTTGAGATAACTGACAAAAAAATGAATATATTTAAGGTATACAACATGATGTATTGAGATATATATATATATATAGAAAGAAAAGATTACCATAATCAAGGTAATTAATATACCCATCACCTTACATAATTACCATTTCGTGTGTGTGTGTGTGTGCGTGTTGAGAACACTTAAGTTTTACTATCTTAAAAACTTTCAAGTATACAATAGGGTAGTATTAACTATAATCACCATGCTGTACAATATATCTTCAGAACTTATTTATCCTGCATAAACGAAGCTTTGTACCTTTTGATCAATATCTCTCCATTTCCCCCAGCCCCTGGCAACTGCCATTCTACTTTTTGCTTCTGTGAGTTTGACTTTTTGAGATTCCACAAGTCAGATCATATATTATCTGTCTTTCTGTAGCTGATGAATTTCATTTAGCATAATGTTTTTCATCTTCAACCGTATTGTCATAAATCACAGGATTTCCTTCTTTTTTAAGGCTGAACAATAATTGTCCATTTCATATGTATATGTCACATTTTCTTTATCCAATCGTATAGATGGACACTTTGGTTGATTCCATCTCATGACTATTGTGAATAATACCGCGATGAACATGGGAGTACAGATGTTTCTTTGAGGTACTTATTTTCTTTCTTTTGGAAATACATACGGAATTGGGATTGCTGGACCATATAGTAGTTCTATTTTTACTATTTTGTGGAACTTCTGTACTATTTTCCATATGGCTCTACCGATTTACATTCCCACCAACAGTGTAGAAGTTTTCCCTTTTCTCCACATTCTTGACAACACTTGTTATCTTTTGTCTTTTTGGTAATAGCCATTATAATAGGTGTGAGTGATACCTCATTGTGGTTTTGAGTTGCAATCATTTGATGATTAGTGATGCTGAAAAATTTTTACATACTTTTTGGCCATTCGAATGTCTTCTTCAAAAGAATTTGTGTTTATGTCTTTAGGTCATTTAAAAAATTGAGTTATCATTTCTTGCTATTGAGTTGTAGGAGCTACTTCTATATTTGGAACATTAACCCCTAATCAGATACATGGTTTGGAAATATTGGAAAACTTCTCTTCAAACTTCACTCCGTTGATCATTTCCTTTGCTTTGCAGAAGCTTTTTAGTTTGATGCAATCACATTTGCCTGTTTTTGCTTTTGTTGCCCTAGCTTTTGGGGTAATAACCAAAAAACATTGCCTAGAATAGAACAATGTCAAGAAAATTTTCCCCTATTTTTTCTTACAGTAGTTTTACAGATTCAGGTCTTACATTTAAGTCTTTAATACATTTTGAATTGATTTTTGCATATGGTATGAGATAAGGGTCCAGTTTCATTCTTCTGCCTGTGTATATCCTGTTTTCCCAACACTATTTATTGAAGACTCTATCCCTTCCCTATTGTGTGTTTTTGGCCCCTTGTCAAAGACCAGTTGACTATAAATGTATGGATTTATTTCTGGGCTTTCTAGTCTGTTTTATTTGTCAATGTTTTTATGCCAGTAATATGTTGTTTTGACTATTATAGTTTTGTAGTATATTTTGAAATCTGCTAGTTTGATGCCTCCAGCTTTGTTCTTTTTGGTCAAGATTGCTTTGAATATTTTGAGTTTCTGTGGTTCCATATGAATTTTAGAGTTTTTTAAATTTCTGTGAAGAGTCATTGGAATTTTGGTAGGCATTGTGTTGAATCTAAATCTTATCTTGGGTAGTATGGACATTTTAACAATACTAATTCTATTCTGTGAGTATAAGATACCAATCCATTTATTTGTATCTAATTTCTTTTATCAATATTTTATATCTTTCAATGTATTGTCATTTATCTCCTTTGCTAAATTTATTCATAATTAAAATTTTACTTCCATGCTATAGTAAATGGAATTGTTTACTTAATTTTACAGATAATTTATTCTCAGTGTATAAAAATTCAACTGATTTTTATATGTTGATTTTGTATTTTAAACTTTACTGAATATGTTTATTAGTTTTTACGGTTTTTTGGTAAAGTCCTTAGAGTTTGTTATGTATGTGATCATATTATCTGTAAATGAAAACAATTTTACTTCTTCCTTTCTGATTTGTATATCTTTTATTTCTTTTGTTTGCCTAATTGACCCTGTTAGGACTTCCAGTACTTTGTTTAATATAAGTGATGAGAGTGTACATCCTTGTCTTTTTCCTGTGAACACATAATTTTTAATAGACATGTTTTCCCTTCTTAAATACTAGTAATAATTTATTAAAGCAAGGAAAGTTAGCTTGTCTTAAGAATCCATTTCTAAAAAAAAAAAAAAAAAAAAAAAAAAAAAAAAACAATGCCAGAAAGAACAATGATGTTTTTTTCTCATAGCAAGACACATTTGGATTGGCCTAGATACAGATAGCAGCTTTAAGTCGCAATATGCTAAACATCATTTTATTTTATTTATAAAGTATGTAAATGTTAGGTCAATAGATCAATACATATATGGGTAAATAGAAAAAGCAAGATAGAGAAAAAGGGAGAACATTTAAAATGCACAGAACTTTATGAAAACTGTAAAAATATAGACACATATTTCTTTATAATATCACAAATAGTTTTACTGCTGAATTTGCACATTTAATATTCAAGAGGAAATAAAATAAATTTTAACAATGGTGCCCCTTTAGATAATTCTTACATAGTATGTACTGAAATGTAGTAAAACAAAGCAATATATTGAAACATATACATTAATCACTACCAAAGAACTCCTTTAAGTATGTGGTAAGACTGTAATTGTTGAGTATGAGGAGCAAATTAATAAATGATTATGTGAATATGATAAATATTGAATAAAACATCAGACTCTGCCACTTTCTGTACAGCTTTACTTTCTCATTCACTTGTGTATACTGGGCAGTTATTCGGGGGTATCTCTTTCTCATACATTTATTAGAATAAGTATATTCAAAAGAATTTGGAGGTTAACATGTTGGGTATATGCCTATGTGTTCTTCTATAATATTTTAATTACAAAACAAATGATATCTAGAATAAACCTAATAATAAAATTATTAACAATAATAATAGCTCCAACAATAGCAGCAGTATGAACAAAAACAGCTAAAATTTATATAGTGTTTTGAATTCTACAAAGAACTTTATTTCTAGTATGTTAACTTATTTCATATTTATAATCTTATGAGGGAGTTATGGTAGATATTATTATTCCTAGTCTAGAAATGAAGACACAGAAGCTTAAAAAGATTAAAATATATACATAAGATCACATATGTTAGCATAAGATTTAGGCCTTTTGATTCTGATGTAAACCCAATGATGATAAGAGCATATAAATATATTCTCTTTTTTTAATTCAAATGAAGCTATTCATTAATTTGAACTGAAATGTATGACTTTATTTTTAACCCAGTAGTAAATTATAATATAAATTATATAATCATGCACAGATTTCATATCTTTTGCATCATAGATGTAATGCATTTTTGGTCACTATTTTTAACTTAATGGTCATTGAGTCTTAGTGTTACTCTGCTAACAAGTGATCACTATTTTCAAGATAACAAATTGAATAAATATGATACTTTTGTTTTCATTTTAATACTCCAAATTTGTATATAATGGAATCTAATGAAAAGCCTGCATAGAATGTGTTAAGAAAAACATAAAAACAAAGGATAAAAATATAAAGGTAAGACCAAATGTGAGGGTACCAAAATCACATTTAGGAATAGATTGTTTTGAAATTAGGCTTTCTTTTCTCTATGCAACTCAATTTCTACATACTTTTAATTTTTGATAAAAGAAAACTCTAGGTAAAATAAGATGGACAAATAAATTATTCAAATAAATAATAAGAAACCTAAAATAGATTTCTACCATTATAAAATATTCTGGTAGTTTAGAATTTCTACCATTATAAAATATTCTGGTAGTTTAGAATTTTTTTCAGTAAGAATAAAATGTTAGTCTTTATTGATCTCCCATCATACAACTGCTATAAATTAATGTTTATGATTAAATTTAAAGGGATTCAAGAATATTTTATTTTTACCAAATATATATTTTAGTGATAAAAAGAGGTTATGTATAATTTGGTCTTTTACTGGTCTGAGTTGGTCTTTAATTTTTTCTTTTCTACACTTCATTTTAGAATGCTCGCCACCTACTGGGTTTACCCTTATCATCAGCTCCCCTTCTCTTAGTAAGAATTGTGACTATGTGAGACGTTTAAGTAGAATCAATTTTGTCAGACATAGGCAGCTTAGATGTTTCCCAATAGATCTAGAGAATAGATCTCTTTTGCTTTCCATAGATTACAGGGCTGTTCTCAGATTATAGAATTTTCATCTGAAAAGATCCTCTTATTAAAATAAAGATGTAGCATATGTACATCTTCAATTTTGAAATCTTTCTGCTATATGTCAACATTACTGATTTCAGTGTGGGTTCTAGTAAGACATGCTCTGTTTATAAAGTCAATCAGAGTGGTCATTTGGGTAACGATCAGTCAAGTGGTCTCTGCAAATTGTTGTATTTTAAGTTTATACACAGTCACTTGGCAATTAGCTATAGAATTGTCTTTGAAGCATCTGCCATCAGATTTTTAAAAATGGTCGCTGTGATGTGATGTTATAATGAAAATCACAGAACAATGCAGATGAGAATAAATATACTTCCCCCTCCATTAAAAAAAAACATAGAATTGAATCATTTCTCTTACTGCTTGTGGCTGAGATAACTAGTTCCCCATACCACAATTCATCCTTCACCTTTTCTTTTTGTACCAGAAGCTTGGTGTTTAGTTTTAGTCACATCCAATAAAAGATTTTGCTTCTCTGCCTCCCTTGCAGATAAGTACAACCATGTGATGAAATCCTGGCCACTGAGATGGAACTGGAAATCTTGCATTATGTTTCTGAGGAAATTGTATAAAGGGATCTAACTCAGTGGGAAGGGTCCCTTCTTTTACCTCCTCCCTCTTGTTTTGGGCTTCTTTAGATGTGATGTTTGGAGAAACAGCAAAAAGTCAAGATCATGAGTTCCTTTGAGAAAGGGGAGATAGATTGGAGCTTGGAATCTTGAGATTTAGTAGTTTCATTCATGGCTAATCCAAATTCTTTTATGTAAAAAAACCCCAAAACTTCTATTTCATTTAAGCCATAGTTAATTTTTTCTTGTACATGCAGCCAAACCCACCTGTAATTAAAACACGGTTTAAGGTAACAATAAAATGTATATTGCATGTATTTTTTTGGTAATACAATGTTAACTTTTTTCCCCCGAATTACATAATACTGCTTTTTTCTAGAAGCACCATTAAAATGAACTGAAATTGGAGGTCAAACTCTCCTACAGAAATTCAGATCGCTTGTAAAACTCTGTTTTAAATTTACACCTCCAAAAATACCTTTTTAAATATTTTTCTTTTTATCACACTTCTAAAATTTAAACACTGCTGCTATTTTATGGAATTACGAATCTTACTTAAAAGAGGATACTTTTTAACGGACATTATTATAATATCATAAAAATAAGAAATGCCTAACACTGGCTTAAAATGCATTCTTGGAATTCCTCTTTCCCTATAAAAGTTCATCAGCCAGGAAGTCGGGGACCAGAGAAAAAAATTGGTCAGATATTTGATCATATGTATCTTGATTATTGACTAACTTGATCTGAAATTGGGAAAGCATGCCTAAATTATGCTTACATAAGAGTGTTTATATATATATATAATCCTAAGGTGACTATTATATATATATATATAACAGAAATATAGCTTTCCACTGGAAGAGCTTGAAAGGCATTCTTCCTTCCAGATAGTTAATTAGCACTGGCTGTGTCTCCTTCACGTTAAATTAACTCTGGAGAAGTTATGAGAGAAAAAAAGAATCATGGATTCCAGGAACTAATAACCGGGAGAAACACCTGGGGAGACTAAAGACAATCTTACACTCATATTTTTCAAAAAGGCTGATGACTACAGACTGGGCCGGGGGAATCGGGAGGCATCAGGAAGAGGATAAGCTGAAGGAGTAGAAGGAGAGTCTTCTATGTTCTTTTCCCGCCTATCACCCAGGTTGACCTGGGACAATTATCTCCTGTCTCTTTACATACAAAAATCAAGGCTATTGCTGAGTCTCCAAGCCAGTGTCACCAAGGCAGTATCAGAAAATCTTATCTTGCTGGGGGGAGTTGATAAAAACAGGCAACATATGAGTTTCCTCTACTCCTACTCAAAATACCCTATTGTTTCTCCTTACGAGTTTGAGGTAAAACCCTTACTGTTTCTCAGGTATTTTTGGTTGATAGTGGTAACAAAGGTGAGTAATCCATGGTGATTAAGGGAAGCAAAGGCTTTCTGCCCATGGCTCATCATCTCTCTGCTCTTTGAACTTGGTGTTCCCTACACCTATTAGGGCCTTTCTTCTCTGCTCCATGACACTTCCTAGAGCAAGTACTTAACACCCTTAAAGAAAGATGATTTCATAGACAAAGTAGTTTTTACATTGTTACATGCAAAATCCTTATACAACTGCTGTAAAAGACAAGAGAAATAATAACATGTATCCTCTGAAGCAGGAGTATTAAATAGGTTAGTCACGTATTTGAACTAAGCATGATAAACGATTTCAAATTAGGATTATTTAAAAGATTTGTTTATTAATATATCACCATATGTACAGTGGGCTTCAAATTGATCACAGGCGTAATGATAAAAAGTAATAAAATAAAGTCTATAGAAAAAATATAAGGGCTTACTTTATGAACTAGGAGAATAAAGGGCTTTTAAAATATAATTTAAAAGACATGAGCCACAAGAAAATATGATTAATTTTCTTATGTTATTACTAATTATTTATGTTCAATGGAGAAGCATCATAATCAAAGGTAACCTAGCTGAAATAATGGAGGAACATTTTCCATTTCTCAAATGCACAGTGAATTAATGTCTAAATATTCAGGGAACTTCCCCAAAGCACTACTTCCCCTCCCCAAAAAGGGCAAAAAATATGGGTTGATAAGTCACAAAAACACAAGGCTAACATTCATATCGAATGATGCTCAAGACCATTGGAAATGAGTGGAATGAAAATTTAGATAAAGGCTTTCGCTTTATACCGTTAGATTGTTAAAAATTAGAAAGCTGATTAATGCCAATGTTGGTGTGTACGTAGACTGTAGAGACTCCCATATATAGCTAGTGGAAGAATATCCTGGCTCTAGTCAAAATAGAGAGCACAAGGCATTACTATGTCAAATTATTGATACGGCCTATGGGTGGCTCAAGAATTGTATCCCTCTAAGTATTTATCTAAGAGAAATTCTCACATGTGTTCATAAAGTGTTCAAGGATGCATATTGCAGAAAAGTTTGTGGAAGTAAAGAGTTAGGGGGACTTGGGGCGCCCATCGTTGGGCAACTGAGTAGCTAAAATGTGTCCAATTCACCTTATGAAGTACCATGGGTGTAGCAGTTAGGAGCAGAAAATCAGATGCACACATGTGGCAACACAATGGGATCTGAAAACATTGAAGGATAGAAAACCAAGGAATGCTTATTATATTGCCACTTTGAAGTAAATTAAATGCATGCTCACAAACACCACAAATTTTTCAGGAATGCATAAAAAGTAAAATTAAACACATTTAAATTGAAATTAACATGTGTGGTTCAAAAAAGAGAAAGAAAAGAAAAACTAAACAAAACAAATGAATCAGTATTTGTTAATGGCTAAGATTAAGGTAATGTGCAGGCTTAAAATAGATGGAAATTGTTATCTGGTCCAAAATTCCTCTGTTTCTATTTAAGAAATTTTGCCTAGAATACTTAAGTAACTTTCTATCTAGAGATAAAGCAGGAACATGAACCCAGATTTACTAATACTCACTTCTACATGGTCTCTTGACCACATAGCACTCACTTGTGTCTCTCTCGCTTCTTATAGAAAAATAACTATCTTTTTTGGTACACATGTAATGTCCATGAAATTTTAGCTTTCTTCCTCGTGAAAAAAGCTTTGCTAAATTAGAATAGGCTCTTCATATACAATTAATGGAAACTAAAATGATTTAAAAGATTTGTTTCTATAGCTATTCACATTTTACTTTTTATGTTTTCTTAGAGTACATACCTATCTGAGCTTACATTAAGTAGTTCAGCTCAGTGAGCCTCTCCAAAATTTTGAAAGAATTTTTGACAAAATTTCCATTATGTGTGTGTTCTTTAATATCAGTTTAGCTAAAACACCACAATTTTTCTTTTTTTTTTCTTTTATTTCAGCATATTATGTGGGTACAGATATTTAGGTTACGTCTGTTCCCCTTGCCCCCACTCCCCGACCAAGTCCGAGTTTCAAGTGTGTCCATCCCTCGGATGGTGCACATTGCACTCTTTGTGTATGCATATACCCGTCCCCTCCTCCCCCGCCCCCCTCCCCCCTGCCCGACATCCAATAGATGTTATTCTTATATGTGCACTTATGTGTTGATCAGTTAATACCAATTTGGTGGCGAGTACATGTGGTGCTTATTTTTCCGTTCTTGGGATACTTCACTTAGTAGAATGCGTTCTAGCTCTATCCAGGAGTATAGAAGAGGTGCTATATCACCATCGTTTCTTAAAGCTGAATAGTACTCCATGGTATATATATATATACACCACATTTTATTAATCCACTCCTATTGATGAGACAATTTTTCTTAATCAAAAAACTAAAATATTTGAAAATATATAAAATAATTCCAGATCAAAATTAATAAAATATTTTATGACATGTCTATTGGAGAATGCTTATTAGTTACAATGAACTAAATAATAGTAATATTGAACCTGTAGAGAAATTAATTTTCAAAATGTGCAACTTTTTCCCACATAGACTATGATCGAAATCCTTTCGGAGCACTCCACTGTTAAGTGAATGTTCAGGAAGGAATTTAATATGAAGCAGATTGTAGTTAGAAAACCAGGAGCTGGACCTTATTTTTCTTCAAAAAATAAAAGTAAAGGGGACCTCAAATTATACCCTTTATCCAAAGCCCAACACCTAAAGCAACATTGTGACCTCTTCTCAGGTTGCTTGGGGACATAACCTTAGAACTTATTTGCAAAATGGCTTTGTAATTGAAAATTTAATATCACTTTCTAAGCAAACTTCTTCTCCTTGGGTGTCCAAAGAATACCACAGACACTTTCAGGTTATAAGTTCCCTATTGATGGGGTCCCAGAACAAAGTGGGAGGGCTTTAGACCACAAAAAGTAAACTCAAATTTCTCCTCACTTTGAATAAGCAGAATTAGAAATTGCAGTGAATAGTAGACATATCAGAATTCCCTGGTGCTGCAAAGGAGTGTATCCCTAGTCTTCCTTACTATCCAAGGTTAGCCACCACGAGGAGCTCTGTTAACTCTTCTACATTAGTTATATATAAACAATAGCATAAATATAGCAATCCGTAGAGGTCAAAAATCTCCCATGGCGGATTATAATTCATTGTTCCAGAGTTTTGGCAACCACAAATTCTGATGGAGTTGTGAGTCTGCTATTGGGCAAAATAGTATTTTATTTTTTAATTTAAAAATTCAGTATTACCAAACTATTTTGAGTACATGAATTCACTTAACATTTGTAAACTTTTTTCTGAGAGAGCAGTCTTCATTTTTTTGGTGAGAACTTTCAGTGGGGAAACAAAACAAAACCATAAAACAAAAACAAAAACGTCCCATTGTATTTCTTCATCTCAGTCCATTTCCTGGCATTGGCTGTATCCAAAAAAGACAGAGTTGAGCCACCACAAAAAAGGCTTTTGTACTGGAATTCCAAGCCAGTCACAAACCAAAGTCTACTACAAATTTTGTGGGAAAAAGACATCCTGTAAGGTTCTCACTCTTAAGAACCTCAGTCAAATTATTTGAGTCAGCAGGTGATTCAAGATCATCCATCACTAATTATAGTGTTATTATTATTTTTAAAAGAAATCCATCTGTACATCTTTGAACATATCATCGTAAAAAAATTTTTTCCCCAAAACCTGTGGTCCAAATCTAACCATTGCTGAAAATACAGAATTCTATAATATGTTCAACTATTCTGCAACCATAAAGTCTTTAGAAACACTATAAACTGCCATGCTGACATCTCAAAATTTGGTGAGCCATTTGTAACAAAGGGGGGAAATAGAGAATTCATCCTTTAGTTTTATACACTTTTTTTTTTTAGCTTATGGGAACAGAAAATCATAGACACTGTGGAAACTCAGGATAAAGATGGAAAGACCACCAGGTTGTGTAGTCATGAAGGAAGGAAGACAGACTGTGAATACTGACTGGTGATGTGGGGCTTCTGACCTGGGCATATTCACTGCCCACCTCCTTTTTGTCTCCCCGAAGTCGTTGATTTGATCTGTTTCCTCTTCCATCATCGTACTCATTTTTTCCTCTTTGATATTCTTTCTCCTTAGGGATTCTACAGAGCCAGACTATTATTTCCCGATTATTATTCACATCTGGTGTCTCTGCACAAAGCACACAATCACCTTTTCATGTTTTAAAGATTTTTAAAATTTA
>RJWJ010020584.1:0-28893 GCA_004363605.1 Indri indri | reverse complement strand
GGAAAGGAAAACAAAGAACAAAAGGATAAGCAGACACCTAACATGAGGGCAGTTTCCATTTCTTTTAATTGGTCCCACACACAGCTTAGCCAAACAAAACAAACAAAGGCTCACATGTGAATTCAAAATCATAAGAGAACATGTAGGAATGTAGTTTATAGGAGCACGGGTGAAAGGAGGATACAATTTTACAAAATAACAGAAACTGCATATTGCCGTGAAATCTTTTCATGGCCCCAAGGGATTAAGAGGAAATTCTGGCTGCTCTGTGTAATTTAGATGATAAAATGTGAAAAAGAAGCCTACGCTAAGGACTGGAAAATAGTCAATGTTGTATTTAAATAAAGACAATCGCAGGGAAATCCTAAATCTCAAACTAAAATTCACCTCTGCTTGGTTGATCAGAGCCTAAGATAAAATTTAAGTCAAGTAACCAACTAACCACTACAAAACATTAATAGTTTGAATATCTTAGAAATGAAAAATTATTAATATATGGATGAACCTGAATTATAAGATTTTTTTAAATTAAAGACATTACCCTAAACCTGGGCATGCCTAGCCCTGTATTCTAACTATATATAACAAAATCACAAGTAATTACAAAAAGAAATGAGACTTAGATCTATTTCAAATCTAAGTTTAACCATTCATTACCATTGTGATCTACAGGAAGAAACTTAATTTTCTCCATTCTCGAGATATTAATTTTTGTAATGGTATAAAAATAACAATGTTCATTCTACTTATATTTACAGAATAAATTGAAATAATAGAGTACTTAGCAAATGTTAATTAAATTTACATTCAGCTAGATTCTTTAACCTTAAAAAAATCTGCCAATACTATTTTTTATAAAAAGATACAACTTCAGAAATGACAAAGTGCCCAATCCTGAAAACTGATAAGCCGATCACTTATCAAGTAACTGTCCACACAGCACAAAGTAGGGTCTTTTAGATCAAGCATGTTAAATGTTTTGCCGAGAGTAATTTGTAGTCACATAACCTGAATACATTTTTCCCCATTTAATTCCTTCCAGAAAGGCTATTGTTAAGTAATTTCTGACTATTGGCCTTTCTGGGATAATGGGATTTTTATTAATATGTAGACAGTGCTCTTAGCTGTCTGGACCTATGAAGCCAATATGAAAATGCCTGTCTGAATACTAATGATACTTTTATATGTCATCCAAGCCATGTAACAAATTACCTCCTTAAGTATACGTATATCCTTTCTAAAGCATGTTCATTCTAGTCAGGTCACCTTTTCTGAATTCCTTGTTTTATCTTATCTACCCAACTTCGTTTGCTTCTCTCCAGGTATCATCAACAGATGCTTTCTTCTGCTTTGTAAGCCCAGGTATGGCTTCCCTTCCCCCGGCCCCCAGCTCTAAGAATGTTTCGGCACACGATCTCTGGAACGCCTGTGTTTCATGTAAGACTAAACTAGATAATCCCCATACAATCTTATGGCTCACTGGGTGTAGAGATAATGCCCTATACCTCTTGGATTTCTGCACGCTCCTAGCATAAAGGCTTCCATGGGCAATTAAATATTACTGGTATCATCTGACAGCCACACAGAAATGAATGAGACGTTACCCGGCACGTGCAGACGTTGTTTCTTACTAACTTGTCTGATGAAAAACAAACACCAATGTCTATGCAATCCAGTATCTAAAAGTACTTTTTTCTTGTTCAACTTCTTTAGAAGAATCATACTTATCTTTTCAATTCATCCACTGTATTTGCTCCTAATCATATGCACACATTATCAAACATGGATTTTCTTCATTTTTAAAGAAGGAAGGTGGCATTAAGGAATCCAAGAAACAGATCTGTGTTCTCTCCGAGTTTCTTACTAGTTGCATGACTTTAGGTAAAACATAACACTTTTTTCACCCTCGGTTTCCTAATCTGCAAAATTAGATAGTCTCCATGTGCTAACTGGTCAAACTATCCTTACTATACATTGGAATGTTGTAAAGAAATAATAATAAACTAAGTAAGAATATGTATAAAAATGCCGTGTCTCTTTACACTATTATATTTTGTATCTTTGACATACCACCTGCTACAGGAAGTGATACCACCCTTTGTCTAATGCTTTATTGTATTTCCAAATCAACAGATCTTGCTGACACAATCAATAACAAGAGTAAACAGTGCAGTTAATAAAACCATGGACACTAGAAACAATCTCTAATTACAGTTATCAGGGCAATTAAACACTTTGATTAAGATTAAATTCTTATTATAATAATTTTGTTCTCAACTTGCTCAAGAATGTGTGAAAATGTTTTAGTAAATGTCCTGTAAAATCAAAGTATGTTTGATATTTGTGTTGCTTCTGATATCACACTTGGGGTCTTACTGGAACTCTCTGAGGTATGAGGTAAGAAAACGGCATCTTTGAGCTTGGAACCATTATTATCCATGCCACACTGACTAAAGGACTGTTCGGAGGCAGAAATCCAACATACATACTTATATCTTCTCTAATTTCAAAATGTAGTTTGATATAAGAAGAAACAATTCTTAAGTAAGGAAATAAATAAAAATGAAAAGTGTAGGGATAGGCTGGGTGTGGTGGCTCACGCCTGTAATCCTAGCACTCTGGGAAGCCAAGGCAGAAGGATTGCTTGAGCTCAGGAGTTCGAGACCAGCCTGAGCAAGAGCGAGAGCCCGTCTGTACTAAAAATAGAAGAAAAAAAAAATAGAAAAATAGAAAAAAAATTAGCCAGGTGTGGTGGCATGCACCTGTAGTCCCAGCTACTCAGGAGGCTGAGGCAGGAGGAACACTTGAGCCCAGAAGTTTGAGGTTGCTGTGAGGTAGGCTGACACCATGCCACTCTAGCTGGGGCAACAGAGCGAGACTCTGTCTCTAAAAAAAAAAAAAGGTATAAGGATAATATGAAGCATCACTTTAAAGTAGATAAAGAACACACCTACCAAGATGTTACAAGAACCACATGAAGTCCTTCCAAATAGGAACCTCCTCAAGGAAGGTAGGAAAATGTGAGATTCTTGCTAATTTGTTAATCTGCTATGGTGATGATGTACTTGAATAGAATTGTTGGTTCAAAATTCTCATTAAGACATAATTATACATATTAACCCTCTGAAAATAGTCCAAACTCAACTGATTACATTCCAACTCTTTCCGCAACTCTAGGTATTTACTGGGCTTTATAACAAAGTCGGGATTTGGGTTGTGTAAGGCACTGGTACTCTGAACGGCATTTGTCTTATTTTAAAGAAACTGAATTTTAAGATCTATTACTAACACTACCTTCCTTTCTCCCTTCCATCTCCCCCCACTTCTACGGTTCTCCTTTCTTCATCTACAAGTTGTAATAATCAGAATCTGTGAATTCTTTCCTATGTGATGACAATTTCTGGTCATTATATAATGAAAAATCTTTTCATTTATTGTATATCACGTTATGACAGTAAATTCATTTATCAGGGTCTAAATAATTTTTATATTTTATACCATCTTATTGTGGGGCCAGCCTCTGCTATTATACGCATTATACTTACCCTGGCTTTTTTTGTATCTTGATGTTTTGTGGTTTGTTTTTTCGGTTTAATTCATTTCCATTCTTGAACCATTTAAATTTGAGAGAGGAGTATTCAGAACTGGTTTCACACCGAAGGACTAGTTTGGAGCCTGCAGCGGACTCCTGGCTTTTCATCTCTTTCAATCGGGGAGGCAAGGCTAAAAAAAAGAAAAGAGAAGGAAAATAAAGTTCTGATCACCAGGCAATCTTTCAAAGAGAAACATATTAATGTTGGCTTAAGCCTGATCAAGGCACCATTCCCAGAGTTTTTATTAACCCACAGAAAAAATAATCCACACTGGGTGAGCCAAAATGAATCTTAACTTGGAGAAAAATAAAATGTTCAATTAAAATATAGTCAGAAAAAAAAGATGAACCTAGATTACAAAATTATTCCTAAAAAAAATTCTAGACTGTTATTTTCTCCCTCTTTGTATCTCTGATGCCATTAAGAATCCCCAACGCTGGTGATTTCAAAGAAGCAAAAGCTTGTGCTAAAGAAGAATATGTAACCAGGCCATTATTTTTATAGCACAATCACAGCCCGAATCACAATCTATCACAGTTCGGTGAACAGGGACAGGACGCATCACACCAATTTTTAAAATGAGGAAGTTTAATTTCAGAGATTAAGTAAGCGATTGAGTTATCCACCATTACAAAGTTTGGGGAGACCTGGAGTCAGGGCTCATTTCACTATCCTGTCTTCAGAGAAGACCCAATTAACAAAGAAAACTCACAAATCTTAATGGTGGCTCCTTTCTTTAAGACAGAAATTCTTTGGTGGTATCGCCCTTTTGTTGGACCTACACAGTTGGTGTCCTGTCCACCATGAATGACCATGCCGGATGACCACGACACACACTCACATCAAATGATCAATTTGATTGGATTTAGCACTTTTAAATCTTATTGACAGAGACGAGAGTACTTAAATTGTGCACTGACTTGTAGAATACACTAAACACCTACCTACCATTCTTCTATAAGCAAGACTATTTAAGAAACATCTATTATCTACTGAAATGTTTATGGATAAAATGTTATAATATCTGAAGTTTGCCTCAAAATAATAGGTGAAAAATGGGTAGACACAAAGATGAAAAAAATTACTAAGAAGTTGATCACTGGGGAAGGTGGGCAACAGGTCCATGTGGTAGTTTGTTATGCAATGATATATAGCATATCTCAATTTTTCATAATAAAAAAGTTTTTTAAAAAAATGAAAGCATAGATGAATGGATTTTTCTCTGCACACACAATTTCACTTAATAATCAACACCACGGCATCTGAGATGTCAACAACTCCCAGTTTCCACTGAGTCTTAAAAAAGCCAACTGCAAAGTCTACTTCTGCCCCGGTTCAGGGATTAACAGGAAATCCCAAAAAGTAAACCTGGGAAAATGAGACTGTACCTCACTGATTCAGTGCATAATTACTCTCTGAGTAAGAAGACCAACCAAGACTCCAATGACAGCAATTGGTACCACCTAACATATGAACAGAAATTGGAGTTCCTTTCCTACTCAGGGTATTGCATTTGTTTTTCTACAACTCTGCCCTGACCAGGTAAATCCAAAAAATGCCAGGAATGAGCATATGAAGCTTCCAATAAATTACCATCTGAACGTTGTGACTTCTTAGCAGTAGGCCTACAATTACATACCCTGCTTTTTACTTACTCGGCGCCTCGGAGATGAGATGGAGACACAGGCACTGAACATGGAGACGCACCAGCAAGTAAGAAAACTTATTTCAGCTGTTCTTAGCCTTTGATACCTGATGATTACATCTAGTTCTCTTTTTTTATTTCTTTTTTTCTTTTTAGACAGCTTAAAAATAAGATATACTTTCTGAAGCTTTCATAGATGTCTTTTTAAGATGTAGTTCATGAATCTCTGTTTTGGAGGTTCTTAAAAACAGATTAAATTCTCATCTATCTGACATAGTGCCTACATATTTCCATTAACTCCTTAAGATCGTTTTTAATTTTGTTGAGTCTGGTGAAGAGTTTTAAAGAAACAAATCTGCTGGAACTACATGGCACCAAAGAAACTGGTTTACATATATTACAAAAAATAAGTTGCCTCATTATTTTGTGCATAAACTAAAAGAACTAGTTTCAATGTTTCCCCCCCCAGTGGAGCTTACATTTAACTTGGAACATAACCCAAACTCTCAAGGCTTATTCCCTTGCCTCTAAACAAAAATGCCCTAAATACAGTACAGTGGACACTTGAAGAACATGGGTTTGAAGTGCAATGATCCGCTTATATGCAGATTTTTTTCCACCTCTCCTACCCATGAGACAGCAAGACTTACCCCTCCTCTTCCTCACCTACTCAATGTGAAGAAGGTGAGGATGAAGCCTTGTATGATGATCCACTTCCACTTACTGAATAGCAAATATATTTTCTCTTCCTTATGAGTTTCTTAATGACGTTTTCTTTTCATTGTAAGAATTCAGTATATAATACATACACATACAGAATGTGTTAACTGTTCATGTTATTTGTGAGATTTCAAATGGTCCACAGTATGCTATTAGTATTACAGTTAAGTCTTCAGAAAGTTAAAAGTTATACATGGATTTTCAACTGTGGGGCGTTGGCACCCCTGATCCCTGCGTTGTCCAAGGGTCAACTGTATTTCAGACACCCCTAACTCTCAATAAACACCATGTTCCCTCGCTGACCACTCCAGTGTTTATCAGTATAGTCTGAACATAAATCCACTGGACTGTTTTCTTCACTTCGGATAAACATTTTATCATAAAATCAGTCTGCATCTCTTTTTCCCTCTTTTTTCTCATTCTCTCTTTTCTTCTCTCTCTCTCTCTCTCTCTCTCTCTCACACACACACACCCCTCTCTTTCCCCTTCTCTCTCCATTTATTTCTTATTTCTTTATTAAGAATCTTAAATTCAAACATGAGGAAACATCAGATGAATTCGAATTGAGTGACAGTCTACAAACGACTGGTCTAGGCTTTAAAAATGTAAGTATCATGAATGACGGAAGAAGACCATGAATGTGATCTAGATCAAAGGAGGTCAAAGATGCATGGCAACTAAGTGCAGTGTGTACCTACTGACTGGGAACAACAGCTATCAAGGACATTACTGGGGCCACTGGGGAAATCTGAATAAAAATATTGTATCAAAATTAAATTTTTCAAGTATGATCATTATATTGAGGTGATCTCCTTGTTCTTAGGAGGGATCTGCTGAAGTATTTAGGAGTAAAATGTCACGATGTCTTCTACTAAACCTCAGATGATTTAGCAAATAGGAAATACATTCACACATATACATACAAACACATCCAAAGTGAAGAAAAAAAAAAGCAGCCCTGGTTTCTCTTTGTTTTTTCTGCCTTTCTTGTCTGGTCTTTCCGCTCTTAAATAAAAGACCCAGGCTTTCATTAAATACTTTTAAAGTCTTAGTTAAGTTGGTAGTCATGAAGGAAATTCTTGCAAATATTTGAGTTAGTAATTTACGACTTAAAATTAATTAATAATTTAAGCCGTTTAAATTCTGTGAGTGACACCGCATTGAAATCCTCATAGGGTTCAACCTCACAGCCGTGACATTAGGGATCCAATCCCACTGGGTCTTTTGGGGGAAGGAAACCAAACCCTCTTTTGCAGGTCAACATCTATCTTTTCCCTTGAGGGTTCATATGCTGAGACAGGTACGTCCTTTGCCGTAAGAGATGATCTGCGTTCTGACCTAAAATATCCACTCCTTAAACTGAACCTGACGTATGAATGTTTCTTGAAGTTTGGGGTTCAGGTACACCTCTGCTGACTGTCCTAAGTTTCTCTCTCTTGCACACAGTTTATACCTTATCAGAAGTGCCACTCTGACTTTGCATCCCTAGAAGTCCACTCATAATAATGTCCCTGCTGTGCCATTCAAGGGTAACTTCTATAACATGAGAATAGCTCTTTTAAGGAGTTAACTCAAAATCCTCCAAAGCATAAATGGAGAAACAAACCTGCACACCACTAACAGAGCCACACTACTCAATCTTTGACCTGTGAGTGTTCTGCTGTCAGAACAAAGTTCCTCACTCACTCTTTTTCTGTTTTGTTTTTTTTGTTTTTTTGTTTTTTTTTTTTTGAGACAGAGTTTGGCTCTGTTGCTCTGGATAGAGTGCCGTGGTATCAGCCTAGCTCACAGCAACCTCAAGCTCCTGGACTCAAGTAATCCTCCTGCCTCAGCCTCCCGAGTAGCTGGGACTACAGGCATGCACCACCATGCCTGGCTAATTTTTTCTATATGTATGTTTTTAGTTGTCCAGATAATTTCTATTTTTAGTAGAGACGGGGTGTCGCTCTTGCTCAGGCTGGTCTCGAACTCCTGACCTTGAGCGATCCACCCGCCTTGGCCTCCCTGAGTGCTAGGATTACAGGCATGAGCCACTGCGCCTGGCCCCTCACTCACTCTTGGCAGAACCCAAATTAAACTGTCCAGTAGACTTGGCAATAGTGTAAATCGTTTGTCTTCTTGGATGTATGCACTACAGGAATATCCCTGGATATTTCACAGATTCTTCCTAAAAAACCAAACTAATATTTAAACTTGCATGGGTGGTATGATTTTTCTCATCTATCCATATGAGATAATTTTCAATAGAGTAAATTTTCTTCTGAGATTATAAAAATAGCTATATGTTAATGGAATACATTTTAAACATATACCTGTTTCTCAGAATTACGATTTACTAACATGAAATAACCTCATTTCTTTCATAAAAAAAAACAAAAACAAAACTACACCAAATACTTTCTAATACCCAGGTATTATTAATACTTTATAAGGTCAAGGACAGTATCTAACCTTGGGGTCCATTTTTTTAAATGAGTACTTGAACTTAAAAACTGCAAAAAATTTTTTACTTGCCTTTCGATTCTTATCTAAGAGTAAATGGTCTGTTAATTAAAAATTGGTCGAAGGCAAGCCCAGTGCTAAGTTAATGCTTCCAGTGCAGGAGGTGTTCTGAGAATCTTAAGCATGATTTAATTGTATTTGGTCTGCCGCAGCTCATAATTTTGCTTTCAATGTGTTTCTAGAGAAGGTACTTTCACACCCTGAAACAATTTAATGATAGAGCAAGTTTTAAGCAGTCTCTGCCTAAATCTATTTCAAACTTGCTTGACATTAATATGAACATATCCACACCCTTAGAAATGCATCAACAGAGGCAGACAGACAAGTGCTTAATGAGTGAATAAATACTTGTTATAAAGGCGAAATGAATTTGCAAATAAAGGAACCACTCATCCAAGCAATCCTCTTATTTTAATCACCTAGCGTGCCCTTATTTTTCATATATAATCAGCGCTGCTGTATCAAATATTGTACTGCATTGTTAAGAACAGGAAACAAATTCTAAGCATGTGTATGCTTCAGAGCTGTGCTGATAGTGTGTGACACTAGAGAAGTTGTTATTTCTGGTCCCTGAAGGATCTGACGATGCAAACGTCAGCTCATACCATTACTCTCCATGTTTATGCAGTTAATCTGAAGAGCCTCAACACATTGAACAAATTAAACAGGAAACCTGCAAAATATTACCAAATAACAGTGAGCTTTCGGCTGTGATCCCGGTGAAGTTTTTCCCTGTATAAAAGCTTTAAAAAGCCCACCCTCGCACATGGGCAGATCCCTCGGTGACAACTGGTGATTGACAATTATGTAAGTTAATGGAAGCCACACGAATACCATTAATCAGTCCTCTATGCAGGGTGTCCTTTAGCTAACAGTCACATTAGAGGTAGATAAATGACTGCAGAGGGTCTGCAAAACTCCTTCCCTGATCATATTTCTCCCTCGCTGTTCTATCTCATAAAGATGATTTTGGCCCTGCACAGAGTGGATAAAGTTCAGGCTCTGCCATCTGGTCTTCTCTTCTGAGCTGCATTCACAAATTTGGCTACAAAAGGGAAAATTGGTCTTATCAGATTAAAATGTGTAAACAGAGCTGTGCAAAAATGCAGCAGATTCTAGCGGCAATGGTGTTTCAGAACACTCGCAGGTTTTAATCCCTGTTACCGACGCAGTCGGTGATGCTGAGTTTTATTAAGAATCACCCAGCGAGGTCACCGTTCGCTGCCACATGTGGTGACGCTGTGCTCATCCTGCCCTGCGCTCCAGCTGAATCAGGCTTCAGACACAGTGTTCCTGATGCTCCTTCACCGCCCTTCCCTGGGAGCCGTGATGGGGCTGCCATTCGATGATGCATTTCCAGGAAGGACATTTTGAGAACGGGGTAAACAGGTAGGCGCTTTTGTTGGGAAGAAAAGTCACTATGAAATTCAGTATTTTATTATAAAATATTCTCAAACTCCTTCTATATGTCACTGGCAGCAAACTAAACCTAACCAGTAAACACACTGGGGCTATGCCTCAAAGTGGGGTTGAGACGGCTGGACGCTGGAAATAGCATTTTAGAATTTTATGTCCAACTCATTACACAGTGTGAGGATGCTTATATGTTACTACTGAATAATCCCTTTACAAACATACTGAATGATCCTCACACCACATGCACAGAACATGTCATTACACAACATAAAAAAATAAAATTGGAGGCAGTATTTCAGCATTTTATTTCTAATATTCACAATGGTGGTGCCCTGCAGCCAAAGTTGGCTTCCTACTAGGACCAACTTAGATTTCCTGATCATATTAGTTTCCTTTGGTTGGGGGTTTTTACATATGAATATCCTCAAAATTTCAGTTCTCATAGTTAATTGCTGCAAGTCGACTGAGAAGCAGTATAATTGTTTACAATGTTTGATTTGAGGGTATGAGCCACAATCAACCCCGTTAAACAGCATACTTAAGCTAAGGCACAGAAAATGACTAATTGTATTCTACATCTGAATACCACACACCACAGGCTGCATTTGAAAAGCACATGTACAAACAGAAGTCCACTTAAGGAATTTATCTCTACCAAATCAAATGAGAATGAGTTACAATGGCTACAAAGATATTTTTAAAAATTAGGGTAAGCACAGTAGGTGGTCACAGACACTATTTGGAGGTTTAGGTTGTTGTTATTGTGTATGTGTGTGTGTGTGTCCATTTTGATTGGCACTATATTCAAACATCCAAATCTCTAAATTTATGAGATGAATGACCTATAGGATCTCAGGGGCCTAATACAAAGGACTTCAAGCATTTGCTGCAAGTATAAGCATGAGATAGCAAGTAATATAGTGAATGGCAAAAAACAGAAAGCCTTCCCTTTAAGATCTGGAACAAAACAAGGATGTTCCTTTTCACCGCTGTTATCCAACGCAGTACTGGAAGCTCTAGCTAGAGCAATCAGACAAGAGAGAAGAAATAAAGAACACACAAGTCAGAAAGGAAGAAGTCAAATTATCCTAGTTTGCAGACGATATGATCTTCTATGTAGGAAAAGCTAAAGACTCCACAAAAAAAACTATTAGACTGATAAATTCAGTAAAGTTGCAGGATACAAAAACCAATAGACAAAACTCAGTGGCATTTCTATATGCCACTGTAAACAATCTGAAAAAGAAACCAAGAAAATGACTGCATTTATAATAGCTACAAATAAAATACCTAGGGATAAACTTAACCAAACAAGTAAAACATCTCTACAGTGAGAACTATAAAACTCTGATGAAAGAAACTGAAGAGGACACATAAAAATAGAAAGATATTTCATGCTCGTGGATTGGAAGAATCAATATTGTTAAAATTTTCACACTACCCAAAGCAATCTAAAGATTCAATGCCATTACCATCAATTACCCAACCAGGCAGATCGTTTGAGCTCAGGAGTTCAAGACCAGCCTCAGCAAGAGTGAGACTTCGTCTCCACTAAAAATAAAAAGAAATTAGCTGGACAACTAAAAATACATAGAAAAAAACTAGCCGGGCATGGTGGCGCATGCCTGTAGTCCCAGCTACTCGAGAGGCTGAGGCAGAAGGATTGCTTAAGCCCAGGTGTTTGAGGTTGCTGTGAGCTAGGCTGATGCCACCACACTCTAGCCCAGGCACAGCAAGACTCTGTCTCCAGAAAAAAAAAAAGAACTTTATGCTCATTAACTCTTTTAAGTTTAATTAATATAACAACTCCAGGAGATAGGTATTACTATCATTATTCCCAATCTACAGATGAAGAAACAGAAACAGAGAGGTAAAGTAACCTGCCCACAGTCACACAGCAAATACATGCTACAGCAAGTATCTGAACCCAGGAAATCTGACTCCAGAGCCCTTACTGTTAACTTCTAGACAATAAACTGAATTCTTCTCTATCCTTTGTATTTTTACAGTTCAAATGTGCTAAAGATTGAATTTATTGATATATCAATAGTGGCTGTATTTTCCTGACAAAACCCAGGATACTCTACATGACAGATTATTTCTGCACCTACCCCAAGTGTGACAGTCTGGAAGAGAAAGAACATGTGGAAAACTGCTGAATTTTCTGAGCCACCTTGATGATTTATGGGGAAATAAAACAAGACAGAACACTTACAATTGACGTTATACAAAGAAAAAAATTCTTTTGAATTGTGTGGTTGTCTATCCATCGTATGCCAAATGCCACGAGGGTGAACAGTGCTGTATCTCACTCTTGTGTTCACTGAAATGTGATAACCCCCATGTGAGCATCCAGCAACAAAGGTGTCTGATCGGATTAATGTTGTTCTTTCAAGGTGCAAAGGCAATACGCTGTGACACGGCGGCCTGCAGCTGGAAGGTAGGTGCGCGACAGGCCTGCCTAATTAACGCAGCCGCCACAGCTGCCCCCAATTACAGGAACATCTCACTCACAGACATAAAGAAGATGTCCGGCAAGCTTCATTTAGGGACATCAACCCGTGGGGTTAAGATGGATCCGGTGTAATTTTACCTAATTGATGTGGCAAATTTCATTTGGCATAAGCTTATAAATCTGATCTTTTCTGTTGTCATAAAGCAGTTTTTTTCCTTATGTGTTATAACATACCTGCCACATTCATCTATCGCCAACATGTCAATGGCACAAACAAATTGAGAAATATCCAGTTGCTAAAAATTTGATATATGTTTACTTACTTTCTTATTGTCATGGTTTCTTTTCTGTTCTGATTTGTTTATTGCTTAAGTAAATTTAGCACATTAACATGACTTTGATGTGTTAATATTTGTCTTTATTTTTATTTATTTAGAGAAGGGGTCTCCCTATGTTGCCCAGGCTAGACTTGAACTCCTAAGCTCAACTGATCCTCCCACCTTGGCTTCCAGAGTAGCTGGAATTACATTTGTCTTTATAACCATTTTTTCTTTGTTCAGATTGGATGACATTTAATTAACTGATATCACTAAAATTGCTTTTTTTTTTTTCATTTGAAAGAAGGAATTTATTTACATGGTGCAAACCAAATAAATCTCCAGGTAAGATGAGTTAGCACTTGATTACAGTGAGTTTGAAACAATGACAACTTTCTGAAGACTTTTAAAAGTAACCCAAATAAATGAACAAAGTCCCTGAACGACCTGCGAATATCAGTTCCCCATGATCTATTTTTCACATAGCCATTTAAAACTTATTCCTTCTGTAAAAATAAAAAAAAATTGAGCAGAGCTAATTATGAAATAAATGTGTCCTTTCAGGACCTCTGGAATCTGTTTCTTTGTTGGGCAGGTCTATTTTCCCAGTAATCATGGCTTTCTGATTTTTCCTTTTTGTCCACAGATAACTAACTAAACGGAAGGACACGAAAATAGACACTCCAGGATTAAAAGGAGACTTCTTTACTCACAAAGCTAAATTTCTCTCTGCTCTATTCACTACAGTTTTAAGTGACCAATGTTATAGCATCCAAGTTTGACTTTCTGAGGATCTGTGAAGCTGTGAGAATCTTTGCATTATTAAGCAGGTCCACTTCTACCCCACGGGAAACACCAGGGAAGGCACAATTCCTACCTTATGGTTCCCAGTAAGATGAACTTACTGAACAGGTGGAAAATGACCAGAGTCAAATGAAACAGATCGTTGATGGTAAGAAAGTTTGTGCTACATTATTAATCATCTTACATAATCTAATTCTGTGGCCAATATAACATAACTACTAGGCTCCTACATTTGTCCATACGGTCCTCCAAAGTCAAATTGTACAGTCAGAGTCAATGTCTTTTGGTTTCAGGCAACACACACACACACATACACACATACACTCACACACAAAATCACAATAAGAAAGAGAATTTGTTTCCTCTATTTTACATAAAAACAAAAGTTGTTAAAGAATCTTTTGAAAGTGAAAGTGAACTGCTTCCTAGATATTCTGAGATAATCCCCTGGCTCCTAGATTGCAATAAAATTTTCTCAGCCCAAAGATTCACAAAGGTTACACAAAAGAAGCCAAAATGAAGCTTACTTAGCAAATCCGCATGTAGCTTTTATTCCTCCCTAAGGACACTAGCACTCCACTAGAAATATCTTTTGTGTTTTTTATTTAGGAAGAAGGTTTACTAGATTATCGGCTAATAGTTTATAGTCCATGAATTGAAATTAGTAAACTGTACCCATAATGTCCTGCACTTCTGCCTCAAGCTGGGTAGTCTCTAACAACAGTAAGAATGGACAGTAGGAAACGTGAGTTAAGTACTTGTCTAGTGTGCGCCACTGAACAGTCACAAAATTACTCTGAACCTCAATAGTCTTGTGCATAAACAAGAAGAGAAATAGCACCTGCCATATCTATTTCAATACAGTTGTGAAAAGCTAGTAAAAAAAAAGTTAATAAAAGCATTTTGCATATTTTTAAAAATTAACTATTATTATTTTAATGCTGATTTAACTGCCATTAACTATAAATGTCTGAAAAAGCCAGAAAAGATTAGATTATATAAATCCAGATGGCACAAAATTACATAATGAACACCTGAAACAATGGATATGGCTTTGGTCATTCCTTGGGACAAAAAAAAAAAAAAAATTAAATGTTTTTTAAAAGCAGCCAGAAACCATCAAAAGTCACAAAAATGTTCAAAAGGAAGGTCAGCCAATAGAAAGGAAGAGACTAAATCAACACTATAGAATCCTAAAGACTGACGAAAGGAAGGCCGAGAAGGAAAGAGATGGGTTTTAAAGGTGTGAAATCTCACAAAGAGCAAAAGCATGCTTTGAGAATCACAGAATACCACAATTCATGGAAAAGCCCTGAAGCATGAAGCAAGTAGTTTTAGAATAAAAAAGGAAATGAAGTTTTACACAATAAGAAGTATAATCTGGAAAATGCTCGTTCCGGGAGGCTGCCCAGGGAAAATGACTCAGGACCCAGGATGCAGCAGAAAAACATGGGCTTTGGGGTTAGGCAGGCCCAAGTACCAATTCCAGTTTTCCCACCTAAAGCTGCATGGCTTAACCAAATCCTTTACCTGGGTAAGCCCCATTCTCATTTGGAAGGTGCGTTTACCATACACGGGACGGAGTGAGAGAATCAAGGAACTGTATCATATATTCTGAATGGGATACTATCAAGCACATGATAAACACTACATCAATTACAGCTTTTCTTCTTTTAACAGCAGGTTCATAAGGAATTAATTAAATTCAGGGATGGAACTGATCATGTTACTACAGGAAGCTAAAATATAGAGAACTCATGGTTAGATTATTTAAAGCTGCTTTCAGAGAATGCAACTGTCACCCTCAGTGACCTACCCTGGGC
This sequence comes from Indri indri, assembly GCA_004363605.1. NCBI lineage: Eukaryota > Metazoa > Chordata > Mammalia > Primates > Indriidae > Indri > Indri indri. Next base: position 13,618 of record RJWJ010020584.1, on the reverse strand, counting down.
TCAGGCAGATGACATTTCTTATACTACCACTATTTACTGTTTACAAAGCACTTTTGTACATTTTCTCATTTTGGCACTAAAAGGGGTATTCAAAATGGTGAAATCTGAATAAGGTCTGCAGTTTAGCTAATAGTATTGTACCAATGTTAATTTCTCAGTTTTGATCAATATAATGAGGTCATGTAACATTAAGGGAGCTGGATAAAGAGGTTATTTGGGACCTCTCTGTCCTATCTTTGCAACCCCTCCATAAATTAAAAATTATTTCCCCCCAAGCCGGAGTGCAATGGTATGATCATAGCTCACTGCAACCTCGAACTCCTAGGCTCAAGCAATCCTCCGGCCTCAACCTCCCAGGTAGCTGGGACTACAGGCGCACACCACCAGACTCAGCTAATTTTTAAAAATCTTTTTGTAGGACCATGTCTCACTATGTTTCCCAGGCTGGTCTTGAACTTCTGGCCTCAAGCGATCCTCCATCCTTGGCCTCTGAAGTGCTGGGATTACAGGCATGACCTACCCATCATGCCTTTTGAATAATAAGTTAAGTGTCCCTCTTCTGTGTTCCCATAAAACCATTATTATTCTATTTAATGCGATGCATTTTATCTTTATAGGTATTTGTTTCCTTCAGTAGACAAAAGCCTCCTGGAAGTCAGGGGCTTTTTCTTTTAAAGTATTTTTTATCCTAGCAACTAGCACAGTGCTCAATAATGTTTGTTGAGGGGAAGAATGAATAAACAAAGTCAATCTGCAATTCAAATACTCCATATCAAGTGAGCCACTAGCTTCTCTCTAATGCACAGGATTTATGTCAAAACACATTGAATTTATCAGGGTTATCGCTATCTTTATTACTCACATGACATTAGTTGATTATATGGTCTGTTCTTAGCCAAATACATTAGAATATTTTATACTGACTTATAAGACCTTCTTCTGGCATCCAACTGGTATCCAGATCCTCTTCATTCATACAGATAACTGGCTTTATTCTCTTAGATATTTCTCGATTTCCATTCATTCAACAAATATTACTGTGCATCAGTTATATGGCTACTGCTCTTTTAAGTACCAGACATATAGACATGAATAGGACGAACAAGATCTCTGTTCTCCCAGGGCTTACATCCTGGTTAGGGAGGAGTGAATGGAAAACCTACTAACCAACTAGACTATAATATGACTTGTGAAATAAATCCTTCATCTTTACAATCTGACAGCACTAAAAATTGTCGAGGTAGCTATATCCTTTCCACTTAACCATGCAACACAACTTTCTTTTCTATTTAAATTGAGGCTTGGACAATTGATTACTAAATCTATCCACAACCAACTGATAGTAATCAGGTGAATACTGCTCAGTTGGTATTATGTCATTTTCAAAACGTTCATTCCTAGTAACCACTTATTTTCCTTAGTAAAAACAATTATTTACCAGTTACGATTTCTTTGCATAAATTATAATCTCAATACTACATTATACTATTTTACAGTTTTACTACTTTAGGGCTAAATAGAACTATACTTTTTAAAAACCTGAGTCAGACAAACTCAAGTTCAAATCCTACTCTGCCCTAATACTAGTGGTTTGACCTTGGGTCAATTATTAAAATTCTCCAAGCCTCGTTTAACATTTCTTAACATGTAAAATGTAATAGAACCTACCTCACAGGGCTGTTAAAAGGATTAGATGAGCTACCGCAGTGAAAGTACTTGGCAGTCAGTGAGTAGCACATCGCAAGCACTCAACAAATGTTGATAGCTATTCTTATACATCATCACTTAAGTCCTTGGGAAATTTTAGCAGTTTTTGAAGCTTTCTAAATTAATACAAAGCTTTTAAGTAACTGCTTAGGGGTGAGACCAATGAAAAGACATTCATTCCTGTCGCAGGCAGAATAATGGCCCCCAAAGATCCTAAGTGCTAAGCCCTAGAACTTCTCACTACCTACCTTACACATGGGTAAGGTTTGCAGATGTGATTGAGGTGAAAGACCTTGAGATGGAGAGATTATGTTGTACGGTGGTCCCTCAGTCTCGCAGGGGATTGGTTCCAGGACCCCCTGTGGATATTAAAACCCAAGGAGGCTCAAGTCGGTTACAAATAGCTGTGGGGGCGGGGGCTGACTGTATTACCCAGGTGCACACCATCTAATCAGGTGACTCCTTAAAAACAGATCATCTTTCCTTGGTACAAAGAATAGTCAGAGATGTCACATTGTTGGCTTTGAAGTCAGAGGAAAAGAGGCCTTGACGAAAGGGATTCCGGTAGCCTCTAGAAGCCGCAAAAGGCAAGAAAGTGGATTCTCTCTGAGAGCCTCTGCAGCCCGGCCCACACCTTGATGTTAGCCCAGTGACACTCCTCTTGGAATTCTAACATATACAGTTGTGGGATAATATATTCGTGTTCCTTTAAGCCTCTGCGTCTGTGGTCATTTGTTACAGGAGCAGTAGAAAACCAATACAAGTCCCAAATAGAAATCAATTGTATTGATTTTTTAATACTAACAACTATGGAAGTCTTATCTTATGAAATAATACATAGCACGTTAGTATATAAAAACAGATAAACCAAGGTGAAGTAGGATCACTAGCTAGCATCACTTCACCTCCATGCCCTCCTATGCAGGGTCCAAGAAAGAGCCCCACACAACAGGAATCACAGAAGCGGAGGAACAGAGGTTGGGAACTGAAGTTCAACCCCAGGGACTGTACCCCAACCGGCTATGACCCAGACAACCATTCTCTCTCTGTGGCCTCAGTTCCTTATCTATAAAATGAAAGTCAGACTATCTCTCAGTGCTGTTAAGCTCCCAAGTAAGTCTGTTCTTCTCTTTTTTCTACATTGTATGTAAGGAATTTATGAGCAGAGAGTCACTGGCCTAATTTTTAGATTTAAACATGATTTATGAATACTAGTATCCCAGTGGCGATAGTATTTAAAAAAAAGAGAGAGAGAAGAAAGGACTTTTACAAAATTTTCCAAGGCTTTCAAAAGATTTGGGTTTCATGGCAGTTTAGGTAACAAAGCAAAATAAATTATTTTTCTAGTGACTACTATTTAAGTAGTGGTATTTTTTCTTGGTTGGTGAGAAATAACATCATTTAGGAATTTTAATAAACAGAAAAATTTAAATGAAATCCTCACAAGAAGGCTTTACAGATTAATATTACATTCACTTCTGGGTTGGTGTCTAATGAAATCCCTCACTTGGGAATTAGCTGTGATAGTTCTATGACATAGTTTCTGTTTAAACTCTATTTCTAAAGGAAGCTATTTCTTGCATAATGTTGACACACCTCAAATATCTTACATATCACAAGGAAAAATTGCGGATCAGAGCCAAATGTGTGCAGCGAATCTGCTGAACAATGATCTATTTGTACAGGGAAAATCATCCCAAAGTAAGTTAAAAGCTATAGAAATGTTGAAGAACCCAGGCCAGATCAACCTTATGCACAGGTCACGAAGGCCATTCCTAAACAACTGGGGTGTTGGCTCTGAAGAAAATCCACCAGCCAGGCAGTAGACCTCTTTGATTTAACCATCAGGAAGTACCCGTGAGAAGTCAAACTCTAAGAATTTTATCACAATAGTCACAAAGGGGAAGCAAAATGTCTACAGTGGCTCTGCTATCTTGCGTTAATGTAGTAAGTAGGTCCTGAGTAGGGGCATGATATCAGCACATTAACAATTTGAAGCAATAAGGGACAAGCTTCTTCTGATTAAAGATATAGCCTTAGTGATACATGAAGATCTTACAAAAAAGAGCTTCAAGAGCTGACAGTCCTATAGACGCGCCTTCCTTACTGCAAGCAGTGGCTGGGTTCCTGGCTTCAAGAACTACTACATTTTCCATTATGTTAAGCTATCTGGAGAAGCCAAGAGTAAAGATGAAGAAGCTGCAAAGATACGTTCCCCCATTTTTGTAAGGAGTGCTATCAATATAATGATGGTATGTACCAGATTTAAAAAAGATGGATAAAGAAGTTAATATTGATCTCCACTAGAAGAAAATGCTCTCAAGGACCAAAGTCTGCACAAAAAAAAAAAAAAAAAAGCAACAGTCTCAAGGTTTAAGGGTACAAAGATTCAACTAAGTTGTTGAGAAGAGATATTGTCAGACACAGTTAATGCTACAGTTTTTATGAGGATCATCATGATTCTCGTTGATGTTCTAGCTCCGGTTCCATAAGTTTTGAGCTCTCTTCACTTAGCCCTACTTTTCCCAGAAGCCCCGCTATTTTTAGCATGTGATTTTGCAAAACGAGTTTTGCAAACCTGGAGTTACAGCAGGAATGTCTGTAGCAGGACAGGGACCTGTCGGTGGTTTGACAAACCCCTCCCCCAGGTCAGAGGTTTTCAAACCTTTTGCTGTACAAATGTCACTTGGGCAAATTTACTAAAATGAGTATGAAATAATCACAGACCCCACTGAAAGACTCTGATTCAGTAGTTCAGAGAAAAAAACCTAAGAATCTGCTCTTCTAGGCCGGGCGCAGTGGCTCACGCCTGTAATCCTAGCACTCTGCGAGGCCGAGGCGGGCGGATTGTTTGAGCTCAGGAGTTCGAGACCAGCCTGAGCAAGAGCGAGACCTCGTCTCTACTAAAAAAACAATAGAAAGAAATTATCTGAACAACTAAAAATATACAGCAAAAATTAGCCAGGCATGGTGGTACATTCCAGGAGGATCACTTGAGCCCAGGAGTTTGAGGTTGCTGTGAGCTAGGCTAATGCCACGGCACTCACTCTACCCAGGGCAACAGAGTGAGACTCTGTCTCAAAAAAAAAAAAAAAAAAAAAGAATCTGCTCTTCTAAAAGGCATCCCAGAGGGGATGGGTAAATTCACACCTAATGGGGTACGGTGCATGATGTCTGGGGGTTGAGCACACTTGTAGCTCCCACGTGGGCAGTGCAAATGCAATATATGTAACCAAAGCGTTTGTACCCCCATGATATTCTGAATTTTTAAAAAATAAAGTAAAATGACACAGCATTAGGAAAAAACGATGAGATATTTTCAGCCACCATAAAAATTGTACAATAGGCTTAGTCTTTTTAACAATCAAATAATTTTAATTATTAAAAAAAAGCATCCCAGATAATTCTGATACAGAGGGTTGGTCTGAGAACAACATGGTCAAAAACATTACACTGTACAGTTCTCTCCACTGGCAGCCCACTACAAAGAGTTAATGCCCACCCCAGGGAGTCTTCCCAGTAAAAATGGGGTTTTTTTTTGAATCTTTAAAATTTATTGCCCTGGGTAAATTAAAGAGTGAAGACTTAATTTCTCTTCTGAAGAAATTCGGAATCTCCTAGAAAGAGACAGATATAAATTATGATTCCTATGACCAGGGCTATAATTGGTGGAATATGCCTAGTTACTAACAAGGCTCAAATTTTGACTCCTCGTAATCAAAATAATAGTTAGCAAGGAGTCAATCCTAGGTTTTAAAAAAAAAATTTTTTTTTGAGGGGAAAAAAAAGGGAGAGAAAATGATGGAAAGAGAATTAAATATTCCAAAAAGGTTCCCTGAGCTGGACACCTGCATCCATTTTTATGTGTTATGAGAGGTAGACTATTCTCTAAGGACAGAGAGTAATTTCATAATATTTAAACAATTGATTTAAAGTATACTATATTATTTGGACATTTTTAAGAGAGCAGATTTTAAGTGTTCTCACCACAAAAAAAATGATACGTATGTAAGGTGAAGCATATGTTAAATAGCTTGATTTAGCCATTCCACAATGTATATATATATTTCAAAACATTGTGTTATACATCATAAATATACACAATTTTATCAATTAAAAAATAAAGTAAAATTAAATTTTAAAAAATAAAGTACATTGTATTAATCAGGAACACCACATTTATTTCAGAGAGTTCATATGGAGGTTGCTCAAAAATACTTTTTCCCTAATCTTTAAAGCTGTATAAGAGAAAGAACCAAACAGCTTTAAATTTCTGCTTTCTTATAAGATTAGTATGTCCAGGTCCTCAGATTTAAACGGCTCAATCTAAAAAATGGTCGTTAAGAACTATAAAAGGTAGAAGAACTGTTCATTCCCACACCAAGTTTAACCCTCATTAGGAGATTCAAGCCCTACCTTCGTGTCACCATTCAATTTTTACATGCTATCTCTAAATTTTCTCTCTTTATATTTCTTTCCTAGACAACCATGAGCGTTCATGCCCATGGAGAAATTAGTATCTCCAGTGCAGATCTCTCCTCTGAGACCTTTGTCAATGTTGCTTATCTCAAAAAAAAGCACAAACATCCATTCAGTTGAGCAAACCTGAAATATTACTTTCTTATGCACTTGTGCCCTATCTCCAGCCCACTACAAAGTTCAGTTAATTTTACTGCTACCCCTGCCCCCATTCCCATCTCTAACCCTTCCAGGAAGGGAACGTTTATAGTATTAGGCAAGAAGCAGATCCAATGAACCAGAAACTCATCAACTATAAAGCAACCACAAAGAGGACAAAGAAGAAGTGGGCCAACCACAAAGGCAACTGAACATGAAGGAAGCTGAAACATGCATCCTAGGAAAAGGGGAAGTAGCCAGAAGAGAATCAGACACCATGATGCCTAGCAATGCCCATCATGGACGTCCATGCCAGAGAGGAATGTCCGACCAGCATGCACAATGGGACAAAGGTCAACTGTGAAACCAGGGGAAGGATTAGAAGCTAGACTTGGAAGGAGGAGTATTCCTAGGGAGCAAGGAAGGGGACTTATAATCTGCTATTTAGCTTTACTCTGTGTTCTTGTTTAGATCAGTCTAGGGCTCGCTTCTGTTCCCAAGCCACTGGGTTTTCTCTGACAGCAGAGAACTCCATGCCTTGCAGATGGAAGCACAATTAATCCTGTCACAACAACTTGGCATTCTGAACAGGATTCAAGGTTCAGCAATTCTGTGTACAAATGTAGGAGAGGTAGATGGCAAACTTGGAGTATAAACTGTGTGCAATAAAGATTACACAGTGATCCGATCAACCACCGAATTTGGGATTTCTTAGAACTATCTATTTGGGTAAGTTTATCAAAGGCCTCTTAAGGCCTAATAAAAACACAAACTCCTGGTGAAAAGATAAAACTAACTGGAGATCATAACCAATTCCAGGTAAAGAAAAGTAGAATATTGCTGTAGCAAATGGCAAGGATATATATTTTATGGTGGGATATTGATATGATACTGACTCTTCAAGGGTAACTATTCAGCAGAGGTCAGCAAAACACGGCCTGCAAGCCAAACCCTGTCCACCAGTTGTTTTTGTAAATAAAGTTTTATTGGAACAGTTACACTCATTTGCTCAGAAATTGCCTATGGCTGCTTTTGTACTACAATTGTAGAGTTGGCTCTTTACAGAAATGTTTACAGATCCCTGTTAGAGAGCATCAATAAGTCATCACAGAACATCCACAGGATTTCATCCGGCAACTAGAATTGGCTAGTTTCATAAAGACAGACAGAGGAATGGAAATAATCCATGCGGGACCTGCATTTTGAGGTTCAAGAAGGAACTGGCTATACAGGGTGGAATATTCAAAATACTGTCCGTGAATGTGAAAGGAACTAGGTCTCCACGGATAAGCAAAGGCAATCACTTCCAGGCCTTTTGCCAAGATCAAGTGTAGTGTCTGTTCTTATCAGTTTAACAGACAAGCAGAGAGAGTTATGATATGCCCACGATAAATGCTGGCATTACCTAGTTCAGGCAAAAAACCATTTGCTGGTAGGGGTAGGATACAGAGAATATAAAAGGATGGTGGGGAAATCAACCTCAAAGTTAGAAAATAAATGTGACAAATTTAATTAATATTTTATGTGATATATATTTATTTGGTGTGTATAATTTTATCTGATGATGATTTCCTACCTAGGAAAAGGAGGAGGATGAATTTGCCCAAAACCTGATAGGTAGAAACTTCCTGTGTGAGGATAGTTATGAGAGAGAAAACGAGACCTATAGAATGTAAAATGAGAGACAAAATCATGGAATGTCTCACCCACTTGGAATTTGAACAACTGCATATACCCAGTAGGGGAAAATGCTGTTGTTACTGGATTAGCAATTTATACAATTAAAAATATGAGAGGTAAGTGTCAACAAGTTTTAACTACTGTATAATAAAGATGGCTGGGGTAAAATATAAATGTGTAAATTGGGATTGGAACTGCTACAATGAATTCTAGAAGGAAATAATTCTACAAGGAATGAAGTTTTGGCTTAATAAATCAAATCTGTACAGTAACAACATCAGAAGACTCTTTAAACTCTTAGGGACTTAATTCTGTACCTTGCTTATGCCGTATGGGTGACGTTTTGTGTAATTTCCCATGAGGGCTCTGAGATCATTTTACCTTGTTTCCAAAACTATTCTGAATTTTTGTGAGGGAATTAGCAGGAAAAATGTAAGTAATTAAATTGAGGAAAATAGATTTTAGAAAGACAGGAAGTATGCCACTTGTGTGGTAAGTATTTCTACAATGTGTTGCAATTGTTTCTTTGAAAACAGGAAATGAGAAGAGTAAATGGAGATTGGAATGAAATACTTGGAGTAACAAGTCAGAAGAGAGGCAAATTTTCAAATGCAGGCAATTTAAGAATATATTAATAGAAAAGATATATTAAAATGAACATAAAAGGAAAAAGGGCTACTGATGAAATGCACATAAAAATTAGATAGGTTTTGGAATCAGGGAGTTTAGGGACTGAATTCCGGCTTAGTATCTGACTACTTTTATGGCCATCTGTGTACGTTTGTAATATAAAATAAACATATATGGTCATTGCATACATGTAATTATGCACTGAGTTGTCGTACCATGGAATTTTTTTCTGCCTATTCCTTTTGAGTAACTCTGAGAATTTGGCTTCAGGTATACTTGAGTTGCAAGTTCTTCAATTCACTAACATTGATATTAATAACAAGGGGGAAAAGCTGAAGCCAGAGTTTTGAAATAAAAAAGAAGTAAAAATCACGGCAAGAGGAATGCGGGTGTTTGCAATAAAGCTTGAGGCATGATAGGAGCAAAAGGAAACCCATGCCTTAAAAAAGCTAGCCTCTGATGGCTTACGCGAGGGCAAAGAAATCTAGGGCTTGTATGTGAAGGCTGAGCTGAGGAGACTGGGAGAGACAGGACCCAAGCAGGAAGAAGATGTAAATCATGATGGCATTCACGATGTGGATACAGGGCCAGACCTTAGGTGACAGGGTGGTGTTCAAAATATCCTTGTATGCACAGAGCAAAATGAATTTACAAGCATCCCAAATTGCAAAGGAACTAAGAGACTAAAACATTTCCAGTGAGTAAGGAATGCTAAGTAGTAATTAACAATAAAGCCCAGCAACCATTATTACTAGTTTCAAATGTAGATGTCATGTCCTTGCTGTATCTTTAATTAGGAGCGCTGTCTTTATTGTTTTATTGTATTGTCTATAAAAATGTTAATAAAGACTATTATGAGTTCACTCTTAACATCAGGACTTGTAACACACGTTTCCCACCATAGGTTTTCCCAGTACCTAATAAGACACAGCTCATGTGTACATCTATATATATATACTGCCCATATAGTCACATACAAACTATACTCTCTTTTTGTACACAATAAGGATTAAAGAAAGCACTTCTTAGGGATTTGGTTCAGATTAACTTTCTGGGTAAGATGAACTCAATGCACATTCATATCATTCATCTACACTCCTGTCCATTACCGATACCTACAATCATAATTCATATTAGCACAATTACCTTATCGTTGATTACCTGAAAGATCCACAATCAATAATTCAGTTATGTATGTGATACTGATATCTCAAAGAAAAGGTTCCTTTTAAAACCAGGGTTGACACCCCACAGCTTTCTTAAGTTAACTGGGAAATTTAATTAGCAATGATGTTACATTTGAAAATATTCAAGTTAAGATTTATTCATCTCAATAAGCTTAATAATAGAGTAGAACAAAATAATTACTTAGAAATACCATTTAAGTTTTTTTCTGATGAACTGAATGAAGTTCAAGTAACAGACAACACAAAAGAAATTTAAAAGCAAAGCCTTTTCTTCCTGGAGTGTATATATATAAATATAACTAAGAGTTTTGTTTAAAAGTATTCCCTAGCATCATTAAAATACAAACTCTTCATGCGTAACAATCATATCTGTTCTATTCATTGCTTAGAACCTAGCACAATGCACTTAATAATTATGTGCCGAGTAAATGAATACACAAGCTTCCTGTAAGAAACTGGTGATTTCTACAAGCCTGTCTTCCTGATGAATTATGAAAGAAAATCATAAGAAAATAAACTTGAGAACTATACTACCAAAGTGTAGAAAAGAGTCAATGAGAAAAGTACAATTGCTTCACCAGCAATAATGATAGTTTTCATACGATTTTTTTGATTTTTCTGACAGATATCAAATATGTAGGTCTCCTGTATAATCTTTTATTTTTTAAAGGGGAAAATAGGTAGAGAGTAAAACAACTAACAGTATAGCTTTCTGCAGAGGCAATCTTAACCTAGATATAATTATTATTCTTTGGGCTACAGCATCACTAAAGTAAGTGAAGCATGAAAAACAAACATACACACACTTCAAGAATCATCTCTGCTAATCTTGGCCTTTAAATATAATTTATTATTTCCACAGGGTACTCTGAAAGCCTTTCTTTTTCCCTTTGTGAAGGATTTTCATCCCACTTCTGTATTACATGGTTCTTGGTTGGATTACTTAGGTATTTATTTATCATCTTTTTTTTTTTATTTTCCTCTGCTAACAAGACATTACCTGCAAGTTAAAATTTGTTTTGACACATTTGCTAAAACTATACGACCACAGCAGATCTCTCAAATGTAGATCCTATTTTCAAAGGTCTCTTTTGACTTATTCAGCAGGCAAACCTTTATATTGGACAGGATGCTCTACAAGCATGGCCCTAAAACTTTGGTGAACATCAGAGTCACCTGAAGCATTTGTTAAAACACAGGTTGCCAGTCCCCATCCCAGACAGCCTCACCCCAAGGAGCTCTCAGATGAGGCTAGAGGATGTGCATTGCCAACAAGTTTCCAGGGGATGTTGATGTTGCTAGCCCAGGAACTGCATTTGAGAACCATTGAATTACATACATCCAGAGAAATCAGAATAAAACACAGACCACAGAACTGATGGCAAGCTGTGCAAAACAGATACTTAAAAAAACATAAGATTACTAACAGAATAATGGCAGATAATCATAATCTCCTAAAACTACAGAACAGAGAAGACTGAGACAGATACCTAAAGACATAAAAGCTATTCTTTTGACTGAAACAGATATAAACAGCCAAACCAAAAATTCTACTTGAAACATAATTCCTTACCAGGAGGACGCTTACATTTTGCAGAATGAGAGGGACTTTCTAGATGGCCTTTATGTGAGCCTTACTTTGAGTGTTAGTGGAATATGAAAAGGTTAGAATTGACAATAGAGTGGATCCCTTGAATAATCATCTGGATTAACATCTAGGGAGGTGGCCTTAGGTTCCATAAAATAACGATTACTTACATACTTCCATTCTTTCAACATTTATGGGGAGCCTTCTGCATGCTGCAACTGTTTGAGGATCCTGAAATAGCTACTTATCAGGAGAGGGATGCGGGTGTAGATTGTCTTAAAAATTTATAGTAAACCAATAAGCATCCTAATAGAGGTAGAGAGGAGACGGTACTGTGGAAACAGAGAAAGATGTAACTAGTTGTGCAAAAGAGTCTAGAAAGACTCCTTAGAGGAGGGACTTCAGCTGAGTTTTAAGGAAAAGCAGGAACTAGATAGGTGGAGAATGGATGAAGGACAACCACAGGATCACAGGCACAGGGTGGCGAACCCACACTGCTGTTGGGACAGTGAGCTCCATGTGGCCGAAGCACAGTGTGTAGCTGCAGAGAAAAGAATGGCAGGAATGAGGCCTGAAAATGCCTGTGAGCAGGTCCTGATCCGAGGAGCTTTGCAGTACCAGCCTTGTGGGTGTAGAATTCACTCTGTAGGCAAAGGGCAGTATGAATACTTGTAAAGCAAAGGGTTGTCATGGTCCAACTCGAATCTTAGAAAGTAACTCTCTTAGCAGCATAGAGAAGGAACTAGAAGTGGGTATGGGGGCGGAAGGACAAGCTGGAGGACATTAGACTAATCAGCCAAACCAACAGCTAAGGCAGAGGTGGTGAGGGTGGAAGGCGGAGGTCTCTCTGGACGGGCAGTTCTGGGTATCGTCGACAAATCCTGGTCTGCAACCACACACGGGAAATGCAACAGAAAGAAAAGTTGGAACTCACTTCTCTTAACACCTCTAACTGTATTCACTTAGTCCATTCAACTTGACAGTCTATTGTTATATTTGACATTTACTAAGCTCTGATTATATATAAGGCACAGTTCTAGGTAAGTCTAGCTGTGTAAGACAGACTTTCTGCCATCCAGATACTTACGTCCAGTTTCAACATGATGGGCAGCCACAATCTTTTCCAGAAAGAAGCTCATCTCAGAAAAAATTATCTAAAAGAGCTGCCCAACAGGGCATTCCACAGAGATGACAGCTAGATTTGGGTTTTGGACAGAGATAAGGAGAAATTGGAGGAAAAGAATGAGAAAGACTTAGATGGCACAGTTATGGAGATTTGACAGGTCCCTGCAAAATGTTAACAATTACATGTAAAGGAAAGATATAACCTATCCTCCAGTAATAAGGTAAAGAATATTTCTTAACTATTTAGATTAAGAATGGCTTCCTCTTACACACATACCAAGTTCATGCCTAGATTGAGTTTCAACCAACCTTGTCAGGCACTAGAGGTTAAAAAACGAAAAAAAAAAAAAGGTGAGTTAATCCCAGAAAATTCTACAAGACTGGATTAAGACAAAACAAGCAGCAGCTATTAAAAAAAAAGTGTCTTAAATGGCAGCACCAAGCACCCTCCTTCTTCTTCTTCTTTTTTTTTTTTTGAGACAGAGTCTCACTTTGTTGCCCGAGCTAGCGTGAGTGCCGTGGCATCAGCCTAGCTCACAGCAACCTCAAACTCCTGGGCTCAAGCGATCCTCCTGCCTCAGCCTCCTGAGTAGCTGGGACTACAGGTGTGAGCCATCATGTCCAGCTAATTTTTTGTTTGTTTGTTTCTATTTTTAGTTGACTGGCTAATTTTTTTTTTTCTATTTTTAGCAGAGATGGGATCTCACTCTTGCTCAGGCTGGTCTCGAACTCCTGAGCTCAAGCGATCCTCCCACCTCGGCCTCCCAGAGTGCTAGGATTACAGGTGTTAGCCACCATGCCCAGCCTTTCTTCTTCTTTGATCCTGACTTACTTCAAACTAATACTAAATTTGAAATCATTATCCCAACCATCAGACGCATCTCTTATGAAATGTCTCATGATGTTCTAATTTCTATCATTTAGTACTCGCATATATTTCTAAAGCATGTTTCTGTCATCCATCCTTTGGTAAAACTTGAGGTTTTTTTTTTTTTTTAAACAAGCACAATGATTTAAAATTTCTTCATCTAGAATTTAACTTAGGAACTGGTGCTCACACCAATGCGAAGTCCAAATTCCACAG
>RJWJ010020583.1:0-28889 GCA_004363605.1 Indri indri | reverse complement strand
GGGCTTCTCTTAGGATCAATAACAGGCCCTTTTGATTTATCTGGCCCTTAATTAAGGTCATAGGCTATGCCCATAAACGTACTTATCCTCTAACCAATATAACTGACTTTTACAGAGTGTCTAATATTTTTATTAAATGAACAAATAGATGTCTAACCCTCAGCCCCTCCTGCAGTAGCAGCCTATCGCTAGATAACAGGTTCTCTTTTCATATGCTGAGTCTCTTCCCTCTGTTATCCCAACCACATGTATTTCTTAATAAACTCCCATCAAAACCAGGGCTGAAAGGAAAGAGAAGCTAGACAGAATAGATGAAATTCTTTTTAGGCTCAACAGCCTGGTTTCCATTATCTTCACACCTATTTCTTTGGTTTTTAAAATCTTTTATTATGCGGTTTGTAGTGTGTCTTAAAATATAAATATTTATGGTGAATAAAAGCAAAGTCAAAGCAAAGAGTTTTATAGTCGAAACTCCTCCCTGGACATTATAAGCTGATTTATTGCAAATGGAGTTCTCCTTATTGAGAAGGAAGAAGCAAGAGCATGAGGTATATCACCGAAATAGCAAATGATAAATAGCTCAGCTCTATGTTATATTCACAGCCAACGAGAGTTGCTGCTCAGGGACCCTTACCTCCCCACTAGTTTGCTAATGACCTTCCTTTATTCCCTTTCTCAGGGCTCTATAAGCCCCAAAACTCTAATAGGATCCTAAATCATCTGAAGATAAGATGGAAATTGTGAGCAACTGAACTACAATTGAACTCTAGACAGCAGCCCCTTTACTCTGTCCCTCTCTAAGACATTCTTCAACCACTGCCTTTGGCTACTGCCAAAGCCATTAAGTTAAACTTACGCCATCCAGACAACCTTGTTCCCCGAGCAACTAGTCTGGACAATTCTGTCCTGTTCTGCCTGAGCAACCTCAGCTCCCAACATAACTTGCTAACCATTAAACTGTTCCTCTAATATCTCTTCAGGGGACAAGTCTAGGCTGCAAGCAATGTAAATCCAGTCTACTGGAAAGAGTTGTATACAACAGAATAAAAACTGGCTCAAGGTCAAGAAAAAAAGAACAGAAAACAAAGGTTACAAGAGACAGAGTGATTACATTCACGTATCATTTTTGCAGTTCTTTTCAGATTTTGCTCTCAAAATTGCAAAGAAGCATACTTTAAAACCATTTGGGCCATGGTTCACTATACTGTTTTACTTAGAATCCTAGCTCCACACATTCAGAAATTTTGACACAATTATTAAATGTTAGGTGAACATAGCATGCATATACATATATATATACATATTTTAATTCCACACACATTTTAAGAGATCCCATAGGCAAAAGACACACTGCATTATGTTTATTAAGACAGAAAGAAAAGTCTCCATGATTAAGTCAAATAACTAAATTATTCATTTATGCTAAGCAAAAGCTGAAGAAAAGCTGAGATATGCTAGAAAACTTCAGAAGATTTTTCTCTTATCAAGCAGATACAGATATAATACACTTCCTATTCAGATATAGAACTGAAACTTCAAATATGTAATTACAGTTGGAGAGAACAAATGGAGAGAACAAAAAGCCCCAGATATCTAGAAGAAACATCTGCGCTTATTATCCGAATTTCCCATCCTATTCTTTCCTCTCATTCAAATCGATTTTTGCCCATCATCATTAAACCATGACTCTGACCACACAGGAGCCAGGTGGATAAAGACCATGCCATCTCTCCCTTCCCACCCTCTGACCTCCAGCCTGTGTCTCCCGCTGTCAAAGGCATCTGGTTAACAGGGTGCACAGAGGTTAGCCTCCCTGGCAGAGACGGTGAAGAATTGTGGAGAGCAGACTTTGAGGGCAAACAGAGAAGAGCTAACAAAAATCTCTCGCAATATTTCATGGAATTGTAGGTGGATAAAATAAGATGATACACGTGAAAGTGTCCACACAGAAAGCACTCGTACATGCGAGTCCCCACTCCACCCAGCTTGCAGGGTTTTCACGTCACCAAAAGTAAATTGAGGGAGCTGAACTCACAGCAAGTTGTATGGGTCTCTCAAACTCAAATTTCTACCACTATGTCTCAATTCCTCTTTATAAAAATAAAACTCTCATTTTTGAGAAAGTTCTCGCCTGTGGCGAATCAGAAATCTTCATTTTGCTGTTTAAGAACATTTGAGAAACATCCTCCCAAGAAGCTCTCAGACCAACCAGAAAGCATGTCTTTAGAAACCAAGAGTCTGAGCTCAAAGGCTGGGATCTAGGAAAAATAAAAATAATAGTAAAAAAAAGAAACCAAGAGTAAAAAATCAGGATTGTGATAGATATACAGACAATTCAGCAAAGATATCTCAGATGAAAAATATCGCTCAAAAAATATCTTTCCCTATTCTGTCTAAGCCTGTCTCTCCTTTAGCTATGTGCTTTGACTATAATACACTACCAAAAGCTAAGTAACACAATGACTGAATCAGAATGACTCATCCTAAATGCATGAACATGTATCTAGAATAGCATGATGAGATTTACTCTGTTCAAATAATTTGAGACCAGAAAACTAAAAGGGAGAGCAAATCTAAATGCTCATGAGTAGATGGGGGACAGAAGACACAAAGAGAAAAGGAGGTTGTTATAACCCGAGCTTTGAACAAGAGATGATATTTTGTTCCAGTAAAAATCAGGTTTTCTCTCCTCTGTATATTTATTCTTAGTTCTTAAACTGTCCTGAATGGTCTCTTGAGACAAGATGTTCACTCACAGTTTATAATGTCAAACAAGCAGGTTTCTTTGCAAATGCTGCTCCCTCTGGGAAATCCTCTCTTCAACAACCCTACCCATGGCATTCCCCGAAATATCCATAAATCTAGCTTCCTTACTCTTCAAATCTCTGCTTAAACATCAGCACACAAGATAGGTCTTTCCTAATCGCCTTATCCAAATAGTAAGCTCCACTCCATCACTCTCTTTATCTCTGATCTTAATTTTTCTCCAAAGCACTTATTACCCATGACGTATTATCTATTTTTATTTGTGTTTCTACCTACCTCAGTCCCCATGAAATCAAACTATGTCTGTTTTGTTCCCCGGAGTCTATATCAGTCCCAATAAATAATGAATACACAAAAAGTATTTATTCTGGGCTGAAGATAGGCGAGGTGTACCAAAAAAAAAACATTCTGTACTTTTGGTTGCAGTATGCAAAGTATGATTATAACAAATGTGACTTATTTTATTCTTAACACACTCACACAAAAACCTACATATCCAAATGTGTATTGTCCTGTTTAAAGTCTTCTATTTGGTACCTATTCACTTATTTGCATTAAGTTCCCATTACTTAAAATTTGTCAGAACTCCATTTTATTACTGACGTCAGCTCAAACTCTTTTGAATAGTCTCAGTTGTAGCAAATATAGACGAATATGATTTTTTTAAATAATCCCAAATCACTCAGAGTAAAGGACGGCAAGTGAAGTGAATAAGTTGAGTTGTGGTCGAATATGAAGGGCGACCATAAGGCAATAAGAGCTCAATTATTCAGAAGCTGGAACTGAAGATGATCACCTCCAAAAAATGGGTTACAAATGTTTTTGCGTAGTGGCGATATCAGCACAATAAGTGAGCCATTTTCAACTACTCAGAGGGAACATTGCCATTTCCGTGCAAAAATTCTAATTCTAATTTTAAAAATCGGTTCATTGCCTCTGTCTCTTATACATAAATCTCAGATTTTCTTCCCTAAAGAGTTAAAAGGGAACTTAAAATAAACAGTTTACATGAATTTCACTCTCCTTGAATTCTTAGAGAATGTATTTTAAACTTTACATCCTCAGACTGTGTTTTCAATTTATGGGACATTATTTTCCTTCTCCCTAGAAACCTAAAGTCATGTCAGGGGACTCGTGATTAGGTACTGCAGTGAGAACTAGCAGAGGAGAACATGTCCAATAAAATGATCTCTCGTGTTTATAGCAATTCACAGTTTACACAGGAACTTATAAAAGGAACAAAAAGAAATGTTTCCTGACTATAAGGTTTCTGGGAAATATCAGCACTTGGTATGAACCAAGCCAAAATGAAGCATCTCAGCCAGTCGAAAATGTACACCATGTTTACCACAAAGCTGAGACCAAACTTTGGATAGCCTGAAACCTGAAAAGTCCATTAAGTAATGATATTTAAAATTCTTGACTTCGTTATTAAATACAACATGGAAACATGGAAATTTAGTAACATTTCTAGGTAGTAGACTCATGAGATTAAGAGATCACTTGGTGTTTTTTCCTCAAATTTACTACCAAATGTAAAAAATTTACGGTAGAAGCAGCCCTTAAAGACGTCTCCTGTAAAGGAGAGGCATTAAAAAATAGGCCCGTTGGGTTCTGAGGTAGACCAGTTAATGCCCCACCAAAGATATCAGATCCTAATTTCTAGAACCTGTAAATGTTACCTTTTAAGTATCAGATTAAATAAGCAGGAGGCCGTTAGCCTGAGAGGCTGTCTCTGTACTTTGAGTTCCTACATAACAAACTAACTTAATTTAGTAGTAAACGAGGTGAACCTAATTTAGGAGTATATATATTGTAGCAGCCATTTTAGCCAGTCACAAACAGCCACGCTTCAGCCAATCACAGGCAGCCAGTGGATCTGATGCTATCCATTAAGGCAAATGCTTCATTACAAAATGCCTGAATGAGGCAAACACCTGGCTGTAGCCAAATGATTTCTCTACTTTGCTTCCTTGTTTGGCCTATAAAAGCTTGCGGCTCACGCTACTGTGCAGAGCTCTCTGAGCCTCTGCTGGTTCTGAGAGATGCCCAATTCATGAATCGTTCTTTGCTCCAATCAACTATATTAAATTTGTCTGAAAATTTTCTTTTAACATAAAGAAAATGAGTTTTTGCAGATGTGGTTATGTAAAGGATCTTGAGATGGAGAGATTATCCTGGTAGGCCCTAAATGCCACCACATGTATGCTTACAAGAGTGAGCAGAAGGAGATTTAACAAAGAGACACATAGAAGTGAAGGAGGCAGTGTGACCATGTAGGCAGAGATTGGAGTGATAACAACCACAAATCAACGTATGCTGGAGGTCACCATGGGCTGGAAGAAGCAAGGAACAGATTTTCACCCAGAGCCTCTGGAGGCAGTGCAGCCATGCCAACACCCCAGTTTCAGCCCAGTGAAACTGATTTTGAACTTCTGGCTTCCAAAACTGTGATAGAATAAGTCTCTCTCACTCTAAGCCACTTAGTTTGTGATAATTTGTTACAGGAGCCTTAGAAAATGAATGTAAATTTCTTCTGTTGCCCCTCTCATTTTTTTCTTTTCCTTAAAAAAAAAAAAAAACCAGCTTTATTGAGATATAATTCACATATCATTCAGCTCACTCATAAAATGTACAATTCAATGGTTTTATGTATTTCCAGAATTATGTACCATCACCACAATTTTAGAACTATTTCATCACCTCAAAAGGAAACTCCAATCGATGGACTATCAGTTGTCATTTTTTGGCTATTATGAATAACTCTAATTTAAACATTTGTGTACATGTTTCTGTTTAGATACATATTTTCATTCCTCTTGGGTACATAGCTAATAGTAACTTAACGGTTGTTTAATATTTTGTAGAACTGCCAGGCTATTTTCTAAAATGACTGTACTATTTTATATTCCCACCAACAGTATATGAGAGTTCCAATTTATCTAGAGTCTCACCAACAATAATTATGATCTGTCTTTTTTATTACAACCATCTTGTGGGTGTATAGTGTAGTTTTTATTTGCATTCCTGCTGGCTAATCATGTTCACCATCTTTTCATAAGCTTATTGGCATTTGTATATCTTTGGAGAAATGGCTATTCAGAATCTTTGCCAATTTTTTATTTGAATTATTTGTCTTTTTATTATTGAGTTGTAAAAATATTCTTTATATATTCTACATCCAAGTCCCTTATCAGATATATAGTGTGCAAATATTTCCTCTCATTTTATGGGTTGTCTTTTCACTTTCTTGAAGATATACTTTGAAGCGTGCAAGTTTTTAATTTTGATGAAGTCCAATTTAGCTATTTTTTCTGTTGTTTTATGCTTTCAGTATATCTAAGAACGCTTTGCCTAACCCAAGGTCATAAAGCCTTACTCCTATATTTTCTTCTGAAAGTTTTATAGGTTTTGCAGTTTTTTGTTTTTTTTTTTTTTTTTTTTTTTTTTTTTTTTTTTTTTTTTTTTTTTTTTTTTGTTTTTTTTTTTTTTTTTTTTTTTTTTTTTTTTTGAGATGAGGTCTCACTATATCGCCCAGGCTGATCTCAAACTCCTGGGATCAAGTGATTCTCCTGCCTAAGCCTCCCTAGTAGCTGGGACTACAGGCATGCACTACTGTGCCCAGATAATTTTTTAAAAAAATTTAAAGACAAGGTCTTTCTGTGTTGCCCAGGCAGGTCTTGAACTCTGGCCTCAAGCAATCTTCCTACCTCAGCCTCCCAAGTAGCTAGGATTACAGGTCTGAGCCATTGTCCCTGGCTATAGTTCTTATATTTAGGTCTATTATCCATTTTGAGTTAATTTTTGTGTGTGGTGTGAGGTAGGGGTCCAATTTCATTCTTTCTCATGTGCATATCCAGTTGTCATAGCACCATTTGTTGAAAGACTTTTCTCCCCTCATTGAATTATTTTGACATCCTTGTAAAAAATCAATTGATCGTAAATGCAAGGGTTTATTTCTGGACTCTCAATTCTATTCCATCAGTAATACAGTGTCTTAATTATTGTAGCTTTGTGGTAAGTCTTGAAATCAAAAGCATTAGCCCTTCAACTTTGTTATTTTTAAGACTGTTATGGCTATTTAGATTCCTTGAGATTCCAGATTTGTTCTTTTGCTTAAGATTGCTCTGACTATTGAGGCTCTTTTCTGGTTCCAAATGAAGTATAGAACTGTTTTTCTAGATCTGTGAAATATGACATTGGTATTTTGATGGGGATTGCACTGAGTTTGTAAATCACTTGGGGTAGTATGGACATTTTAACAATGTTGATTCCACTGATCCATGAGCATAATGTGTTTTTCCGTTTGTTCATGACCTCTGTGATTTCTTTCCTCAGTGTTTCATAGTTCTCCTTGTAGAGATCTTTTACCTCCTTGGTTAAGTATATTCCTAAGTATTTTACTTTCCTTGTAGCTATTGTGAATGGTATTGAGTCTTTGATTTGACTCTCAGCTTGACTGTTCTTGGT
The DNA here is from genome assembly GCA_004363605.1 of Indri indri. NCBI lineage: Eukaryota > Metazoa > Chordata > Mammalia > Primates > Indriidae > Indri > Indri indri. Next base: position 21,653 of record RJWJ010020583.1, on the reverse strand, counting down.
GTATACAAATGCTACCGATTTGTATACATTGATTTTTGTAACCTGACACTTTGCTGAATTTATTTATCAATTCTAGGAGTTTCTTAGTAAAGTCTTTGGAGTTTTCTAGTTACAAGATCATACCATCAGTGAAAAGCAATAGTTTGGCCTCCTCTTTCCCAATTTGGATACATTTTATTTCTTTTTCTTGCCTGATTGCTCTGGCTATGACTTCCAGCACTATGGGGAATAGAAGGGCTGACAGTGGGCACCGTTGTCTTGTTCCACTTCTTAGGGGAAATGCTTTCAACTTTTCCCCATTCAGTGTGACATTGGCTATGGGTTTGTTGTATATGGCTTTTACAATTTTGAGATATGATACTTCTATACCTAGTTGTTCAGGGTTTTTATCATGAAAGGGTGCTGGCTTTTGTCAAATGCTTTTTTTGTATCTATTGAGATAATCATATGGTCTTTATTTGTGCTTCTGTTTATGTTGTGAATCACATTTATTGATTTCCATATGTTCAACCATCCTTGCATCTCTGGGATGAAGCCCACTTGGTCATGGTGGATTATTTTTGATGTGCTGTTGGATTCGATTTCCTAGGATTTTATTCAGGAAAATATTTTTAAGAGATATTGCATCTATATTTTTTTGCGTCTATATTTTTAAGAGATATTGGCCTGTAGTTTTCTTTTTGTTGTTGTTGTGTCCTTTCCTGACTTTGGTATCAAGGTGATACTGGCTTCATAGAATGAGATGGGGAGGATTCCATCCTTCTCAATGTTGTCAAATAATTTTTGTAGTATGGGTACCAAGTCTTCTTTGCAGGTCTGGTACAATTCAGCTGTGAATCCAACTAGTCTGAGGCTTTTGTTGTTGTTGTTGGAAGACTTTATGTTACTACTTCAATCTTGCTGCTTGTTATTGGTCTGTTCAGGAGCTCTATTTCTTTCTCATTGAGTCTTGGGAGGTTGTGTGTTTCCAGGAATTTATCCATTTACTCTACATTTTCTAGCTTATGTGCAGAGGGATTTTTGTAGTTTCATAAATAATGCTTTTTATTTCTGTGGTATTAGCTGTATTATCTCCTTTTTTCATTTTTTATTGGGCTTATTTGAGCCCTTCCTTTTCTATTCCTGGGTAATCTAGCAAAAGGTCTATCAATTTTGTTTATCTTTTCAAGGAACCAACTTTTTGTTTCATTGATCCTTTGTATTTTTTTCCCATTTCATTTAGTTTTACTCTGAGCTTTGTTATTTATTTTCTTCTGCTGACTTTGAGTTTGGTTTGGCTTTCTTTTTCTAGTTCCCTGAGATGTAACATTAGGTTGTTAACTGTGATCTTTCTGTATTTTTGATGTAGGCATTTAAGGCTGTAAATTTTCCCCTGAGGAATACTGTTGCTGAGTCCAATAGATTTTGATAGATTGTGTCCCCTTTGTTATTCAGTTCAAGAAATCTTTTGATTTCCATCTTAATTGCATTATTGACCAATAATCATTTAGCAACAGGTTGTTTAATTTCCATGACTTTGTACAGATTTGAATGTTTCTTTTGTGATTGATTTCTACTTTTACTCTGCAGTGGTCTGAGAAGATACATGGTATGATTTTGATTTTTTTTAATTTGTTGAGACCTGCTTTGTGGCCTAAGATATGATCAATCATGGAGAATGTCCCATGTACTGATGAGAAGAATGTACATTCAGTAGTTTTGGGGTACAATGTTTTGTAAAGGTCTGTTAGCTGCATTTGATTTAAAATCCAGTTTAAGTCCATTGTATCTTTATTTATTTTCTGCTTTGATGATTTGTACCCCTCTGATAGTGGGATGTTGAAGTCCCCAGCTAACATAATGCTGCTATTCATTTCTTTGCTTAGCTCTAGTAAAATTTACTTTATGTATCTGGGAGCTGCTATATTAGGTGCATATATTTTTAGGATTGTTATGTCTTCTTGTTGAATTTCTCCCTTTACCATTATATAGTTACCATCATTGTCTGTCTTTACCTCTGTTGATTTAAAGTCAATTTTATCTGATATGAGAATGGCTATGCCTGCTCTATTTTGGTTTCCATTTGTGTGCAATATTTTTTTCCATCCTTTCACATTGAGTCTGTGTGCATCTTTGTGGTTTAGATGTGTTTCCTGGAGACAGCAGATACTTGGGTTGTATTTGTTCATTCATTCATCCAGCCTACATCTTTTGAGTGGAGGACTCCAACCGTTAACACTGAGTGATAGAATTGATATGCGGGATGCTGCTCTGTTCCTCATGTTGGTAGCAAGGTGATACTGGCTTATGGTACCTTATTGTTTTGTTTTTCCTCTTGTGCTATTGTTTTATAAGAGTTGTGAGTTTTAGGGTTTTTTTTGAGTGATTTTACACTGGTGGTTATCTATTGTGTTGATTCATGTATAATGCAGTTCTGAGTATTTCCTGCAGGGCAGGTCTGGTCAGAACAAATTCCCTCAGTATTTGCTTGTCTGGAAAAGACTTAATTTTTCCATCAGTTGTGCAACTTAGCTTTACAGGATACAGAATTTTAGGCTAGCAGTTGTTCTGTTGAAGAAGATTGAAGATGGGGCCCTTCCAGCTTGTAAGGTCTCTCCTGAGAAGTCTGCAGTTAGCCTGATGGGTTTTCCTTTGTATGTTAGTTGTTGCTTTCATCTTGATGCTTGCAGAATTTTCTCCTTCATTTTGATGTTGACCAGGTTGATTACTATGTGTCTTAGAGATGTTCTATTTGCTATGAATCTTCCCAGAGAAAGCCACTGGGAAGAGGCTGAAATGGCCTCACCAAACCAGAAAGTCTGTTTGGGGGAAGGCACTGTCTGGGTTTCACAGATGGGCTGTCAGAAGTGAGTTTTACTCTTCTCTCTCCTCCCCTGCCCCATGAGTCTCCTTTCAGTGTCTGGTTGCACACAGGTCCCCAAACTCACTAAGCTTGCTGGCAATAGTGCTGTAGGTTGGGAACTTCCCTGTCCAAGGTCCCAACCCAGACTGAAGGTGCAGCTTTCCTATGGGGGAAGGGGTGCTCCACAAATTCATGGTGGTCCAAACCCATGCTGCAGTCTTCTGTCATTTCTGCCCACATGGGCTCCCTTGCCTCCTGAGTTTAGTTCTCAAATCTCCCTTCTGTGCCCCTAAGCAACCTGATAGAATCAGCACACAGGATCCAGCCTATGTGTCTGTCTCACTGGCAGGCATCTTCAGGGAGTGGTGGCAGTCAGGGAACTCCCAGACTAAGCACACCTAGGTCCGCTGCAGGTCCTCAGACTCATAGGCACACCAACATAGGGGAGAAAGCCACTTTTGGGAGTCTCAGCCTAATGGTCCCTCTCAGCTGCAGCGGGTGGAGGAGGGCCAGGGGAGGAAAAGTGTCTGAATGGAAGAGAGCCAGCACTCCAGCCCTTCCAGTCCCTCTCCCTATGTGGAATGGCCAAGCTCTGGGATCACAGAAATTCTCTAGGGCCCACAGCAGTCCAGGCAGGAGTTTGGAACTGTCTGTGTGGGAACAGGTGATGTGAAAACTTAAGGGCTGGAGTTCCCTGGGGTAGACAAAGGGGTGCTATGGGTGGAGAAGCAGTATGACACCTGCCATCTTGGCTCTAGATCATGGCTACAGGGAGTGACCCTGAAGGAGCTAGAAGACTTGAGCTTTATTTTCAAGATTACAGTTCAGTGGTTACAATGGCCATTGGGCTCATGAGGGTGGAAAAGTTCCCAAACCCCTTGGAGGACCACTGACTACCAGAGTTGTGTATGAAGGAGAAACAAAACCCCCACCTTCTCTCTTCACCAGGCTCCAAAAGATCTCTGCCGGTATCTTTTTTCTTCCTGTTCTGTTTTACAACTTCTTCCCATGAAATCTCCAGCAGGTTCTTGTACCTTCTCCCCCAAACTACACCTGAGCTGTGTGCTTTCCCCTCCACCCTTATCTGAAACCCTTTCTTCCCTCTGGGACAATCTGGCAGCTGATGTCTCTAGTCAGCTACCTCCCCCCTTCCAAGCCCTGTTTTTTAAAATTTTTTTGCTTATTTATCTCTCGCATTTAGCTTCAAAGTGTTCCAAATTGCAGAATGAGTTTAGTAATGTCACAAGATACAAGCTCAACATAAAACACCAACTGTGTTTCTATATACTAGCAATAAACCACTGGGAATTAAAATTAAAACATAATATATATTGTTTTCAGTAGCACAAAAATATTCTTAGGTATAATTACACACCAGTATATTCAGGATCTGTTTGCTTAAAACCACAAAATACTGATAAAAGACATTAAAGAAATGAAAAGATATACAATGTTCATCGATTGAAAGACTCAATATTGATAAAGTGCCATTTCTCACCCGTTTGACCTATAGATTCAGTGAAATCTCACTCAAGACCCCAGAATAATTTTCTACAGATATAGACAAGTTAATTCTAAAATTTAAATGAAGGGGAAAAAGATTTAAAATGTCCAAACAATTTTGAAGAAAAAAATAAAATTGAAGAACTCACACTATTTGATTTCAAAACTTATTATAAATCTAAATTAATCAAGTTATTGTAGTATTTCTGAAAGAAGAGAAACAGATCAATGGAACTGAGAGCCCAGGAATATAGTTGGAACCAACGCAAATATGGTCAAATTAATTTGATAAATGTACAAATGCAATTCAATGAAAAAAGCATTGTTTTTTAAAAAAATAAATGGTTCTTTAACAACTGGAAATTATGTGCAAAAATGAACCTAGACTTACACCTTATCTCTGATACAAAAATTAACTCAAAATGGATCATATGCCTAAAATGTAAAATATAAAACTATTAAACCTTTAAGAGAAAAATAGAAGAGAAAAATCTTTGTGACCTTGGATTAGGCAACAAGTTTTTAGATATAAAAGCAACAGCAGAATCTACTAAAAAATAATGTGATAAATTGGACTTCATCAAAATTTAAAATTTTTGTTTTATAAAAGACACTACTAAGAGGATGAAAAGGCAAGCAATCGACTGGGATATAATATTTCCAAATCACATTTCTGAAAAAGGACTTATAGCTAGGATATATGAAGAACTCAGAAAACTCAACTATACGAAAACTTCCAACTTTTAAAAATAGCAAAATATAATTGAACAGACACTTCACCAAAGAAGAAATAGGGATGGCAATTATGAATATAAAAAGATGCTCACCATCACTGGTCATTAGGGAAATATAAATAAAGGCTGCAATGAATACTATTATTTACTTATTATAATAGGTACAATTAAAAAAAATCTGACAACACCAGTTGACAAGGATGAGGAGTGAAAAGAACATTTCCAATGGGAATGCAAAATGGCACAGCCAATCTGAAGAAGGTAGTGACAGTTTCTTATAAATTTAAAGCATACTTACCATATGAGTCGGCAATCTCACTCCTAAATATTTATCCAAATGAAATGAAAACCCATATTCATGTACATGAATTTTTATAGTAGAATTACTGATAATTGTCAAAAACTGGAAACAACCCAAATGTCTTTCACGTTGAGAATGGATAAATAAACTGTGGTACATCTATACAATTTAATACAACTTAATAACAAAACCAACAAATTACTGATAACACACAATGGCTTGGATGAATCTCAAATGTACTTTGCTAAGCAAAAGAAGCCAGACTCCAAAGAATACAGACCATATGGTCCTACTTATATGACATTCTGGAGAAAGCACAATGTAGGGATGGAGAACAGATGAGTGGTTGCCAGGAGTCAAGTGCTAAGGGGTTAGCACAAGAGAATTTGGAGGGACGGGAGAGATGATGAAACTGCTCTGTATCTTGTGGTTACACAACTTTATGCATTTGTCAGAACTCATAGAACTCTACATACACACACAAAAGTGAGTTTTACTTATATAAAATAAAAAACAAATCTTAAAAAGTGTGGGGAGCTGGGGAGAAGTGTGAAATTGTTTAAGAACAAAAGGGATCAGCAGCCCTGAATGTTTTTTTGTGAATCCAGTAACCTATGGAGCTTTTCAGTTTAGCTCTTTATGACTTTTACGTTGCTTTAAAAGCACTAGTTAACAAGGTTATAGCTCTGGTTTTCATTTTATCCAGAAAAATAAAGAGGTCGATAGGCATTGTGAAAAGGATGTGTTCTTTTGCTTTATCTCAAACAAAGCCTAATGCAAAAAAGCAATTTCCATGGTAATGACACTTTTTAGTCAACATCCAGACAAATAACTACATAAAATTGCATAGTTAGATGACACAGAATGTGTAGATGACAGGACTAAACCAGGCCTCTAGCCAAATGATTGGTCACTTAAAAAAAATTCCTTTATTTTTCTAAGATCAAAGTCAGCCTCTCAATCTTGCTCTTGCCCTCCCCACAGTGAAAAGGGGGAACCCAAAGGCCTTTTTCTAGCTCTCATCTGTTACTGAAAATATAATGGAGAGGGAAGACATTCAAAACATCTGGTGGTGAAGGGGTCCCACCACTACCCATGTCCAAACATTGAATACATATGTGTTTTTGTTTCGGAGGGGTTAATTAAAGATGAATAGTCGATGAGTTAATAAGTACTGCTCTGCTTTGCCTCTACGAAATTACAAATGAACTTAGCATTTGGAGTAAATCTTAGAGACTAATTCAACTTCTTGTTTCAGAGATGAAAAAGAAATGGCCCTGTAAGTGATTGTACAACTGGATTGCAGCAAACCAGAACTAAAACCCTGATACTCTGCTCAGGGCCAGCATCATGGACCTGTGACCTGGGAAATCTCATGGGACCTTGCGCTTAGAAGGGCCCTGCTCTGGATTTCTGTCTTGAAATTCTTAATAATTTTTGAAAAAAGGACTCCACATATTCATTTTGCACTGGTCTTGCAAATTATATAGCTGACCGTGACTCTACCCCTCAAAGATTGTTTCGTAGAAAGAAAACTTCATACTCCATCCAATAGAAAGAAGAAAAATTCAAGAGATATGGGGATTTAAAAACAAAAACAAAAAAATGGGCAAAGTTTATAGGAAGAAAATAAAGTTCTTGTGTGTCTGAAAGAACATCAGCCAGCATAGGACTAAAAAATGGCTTCATGGGACATAAAATAGTTCAACCCCAAAACGTTTCACTGGAGCCCAGCCCAAGTTCCCAGGAAGCCACTCACAAGCACTGATTAAGTGGGAAAGGGATGGGAGGTACATCCGATCTAGTTATATAATTAACCTGAATGTCCTCTTACCAATAAAGCCTTAACAGAACTGGCCTGTCTTCTCATGTGAGAACCACACACACTAAACATCTCGCCATACGGGAAAAACAATCTTTAGACAGGAGATCGTCAAGAGGTGTTCATATGCTGAAGTACACACAGCTTTGCCATTAGGGAATTTGGAGTGTCTAATTGTTAGAAATGTTACACTGGACAATAACACCAACGAGAGCACTGGGAAACCCAATCCTTTTGTCCATTACTGGTGTTAGTCAGAGGTATTTGCATTTGATAGGAGTCGGGGATTCTCTGATCATTAATTCCTTTCCTTTAGCAAAAATTATATTTTTAGTGAAGCAATAGAAAGATTTGGAGCCTTAAAAACATCAATCCAACTCTAAATCCTAGTTTTACCACTCACAGTGTTTTGACTGGCAAGTTATGTAAACCCTCTAAATCTCAATTACTTTATCTGTAAAATAAGGACCACAAACCTACTTTTCGTTTAATTTGTTAGCTTGCAAGGATTTGCTTTCCCCAGAGCGTGTTCCGCAGAAGACAAATTCTGTAGGATAGTGAAAGGGATCTACGAGTCAAATAAGTTCAGAAAATAATGGGTTAAAGAAATCAAATTGATTTATTTAATGCACAACCTATCATCGTTTCTAATATACTAATTTTCTTAGTGAATCAACAAGAGGGAGGTACAATTTATAGCATTTCCCAAATTTATTTGACCAGAGAACACTCTTTTAGAAAAATTTTTGAAACTAGTGTTGTATGGGGCATATGTTTGAAAATGTTAAGGTAATTACATAAAGTACTCAATAAATGTTACTTCCATTTATGTTAGTTACAAAGGTTCTTATTATCATGACAAACTCATTCCCTGAAAAAAAATCTGTGCATTTAAAAGGGTTCTTTCATTGTTTCAAATTTTCCTTTTCTTGATAACTTTTTTTCTAGAACATCTCTGCCTCCTGTTAAATCACATGCTTATTGTTCCATCCTTCCCTGGGTTTCTGTTTGAGAGGAGTCAACGTTATCACGTGCTTACTTTGCTAGGGTAAATACCTATGGACAAGTCCAAATCCTCAGTTCAAATACCAGCTCTACTACTGTGTCACTTTATTTGCTTGTTTGTTTTGCTTTAACCTTTCTTGGACTCTGGAAATGGGTGAAATAGAATTGTTGTAAGATAAAATAAAATTTATAGCATTCTATTATAGAACTGATAGAGCTGACTTAAAAAAAAAAAGACTTCAAAGACTTCAGTCTATCATGGACTGAAACCTATGGAAACAGTAAAAGAACGTAAAGTCATCATTCCCATGCACACAAGAAAAAATCTCAACATAGTGACAATTGACAACTTTTCTTAGATTCATGAGAAAAACTGACATCACAGAGCAAACCACTACCCCAAAATTTTGAGAGGCAGACAGGCAGATACTGAGAATCACACTAACTGGAGCGGAAACCCAGCAGTAGAAACCTCTGAGGGAATAGCACCAGCGTAGGAAAACATAAACTGCAATTGACGACCTATTGGATACACAGTGTGAACAAGTTTGAGGGTTAAAAATTCCGGGAAATGTTGTGGGGGAAGGGAATACCGGCTCCAGCCCATTTTAGCCTTCTATGAGGGGAAGGAGAAAATTATACAACTGCAGCCCCTTCTAGCCTTCCTGTCTCACCTGAAGAGGGGAGACCTGAGAAGCACTTGCAAAGGTCACAGCCCAGGAACACAAACTCACTAGAAAGATTGAGACCTAATCAGAGGATTAAAATACTTCCCCTTCCCCCATATCTTAGAACCACACCCTAGCACCACATGAAAATCACCTATTCATTGTGGTTCCTTTTACCTAGCATATCATGTCCAGCTTTCAACAAAAGAATGCCATACTAAATGCAAAAAAAAAACACAGCTTAAAGAAATAGATCAAGGATCACAACTAGATTCCAATATGTCAGGAAAGTAGCAATTATCAGACTGATAATTTAAAATAACTATGATTAATATGCTTAGGGCTCAAAAAAATGAGAAGACAAGCCTCAGATTGGAAGAAAATATTTGCAAAAGACATACCTGATTAAAAAAAAAAAAACTGCTATCCAAAATATACAAAGAGCTCTTAAAACTCAACAGTAAGAAAACAAACAACCCAGTTAAAAAATTGATCAAAAACTTGAACAGACACCTCACCAAAGAATTTATACGGATGACAAACAAGCATATAAAAAATGTTCCATATCATATGTCGTTAGGCAATTGCAACTAAAACAATGAAATACCATTACACACCTATTAGAATGGACAAAACCCAAAACAGTGACAATATCAAATGCTGGCAAGGATGTGGAGCAACAGTAACTCTTGTTCATTGCAAGTGGGACTGCAAATCTTATAGTCACTTTAAAAGACAGTTTGGGGCCGGGCACAGTGGCTCACACCTGTAATCCTAGCACTCTGGGAGGCTGAGGCGGGAGGATAGCTTGAGATCAGGAGTTGGAGACCAGCCTGAGCAAGAGTGAGGTCCCATCTCTACTAAAAAATAGAAAAAAAATTTGCTGGACATGGTGGTGCACACCTGTAGACCCAGCTACTCAGGAGGCTGAGGCAGGAGGCTTGCTTGAGCCCAGGAGTTTGAGGTTGCTGTGAGCTAGGCTGACGCCACAGCACTCTAGCCCAGGCAACAGAGAGACACTCTGTCTCAAAAAATAAAATAAAATAAAATAAAATAAAATAAAATAAAAAGTTTGGCAGTTTCTTACAAAACTAAACATACTTTTATCAGATGATCCAGGGACCATGTTCCTTGCTATTTCTCAAAGGAGCTGAAAACTTATGTTCACGCAAAACCTGCACATAGATGTTTATAGAAGCTTTATGTTTATAGCATAATTACTAAAACATGGAAGCAACCAAGATGTCCTTCAGTAGAGGGATGGATAAATAAACTCTGGTACACCCAGGCAATAGAAATATTATTGACTGCTAAAAAGAAATGAGGTACCAAGCCATAAAAAGAGAAAGACCTTAAATGATATTACTACGTGAAAGAAGTTCATCTGCAAAGGCTACATACTGTATAATGCCAACTATCTGGCATTCTGCAGAAGGAAAACTTATGAAAACAGTAAAAGGATCAGTGATTCACAGGAGTTGGTTGAAGGACAGGGATGAATTCATGGAGTACAGAGAATTTTTATGGCAGTAAAGCTATTCTGTATGATATTATAATGGTGGATGCATGTCATTTTACATTTTTCTAAACCCATAGAATGTACAACACCAAAAGTGAACCTTAACACAAACTATGGACTTTGAGTGATAATGATGTGTCATTGTAGGTTCATCAACTGTAACAAATGTACCACAATGAAGTGGGATGTTGATAGTGGGGGAAGTCCAGATATATAAAGAACAAAAGTCTGGTTAAAGGTAATAGATATTTGACTGATAGTCAACTGAGAGCCAAATTAATGGGTGAGAATTAGTTTCCAAAATAAGCCTTAATCTCATTAAAATTCATCAGAAAATTGTTCAGGCACTATCAGGAACGCTAATCTTCTAAAAAAAATAGTGGTTATAAATGTCACACAGAAGGGTTCTATTTTGGACCAGGCTTGGGCAAATTTTCTTTCACAGTATGCAGTGCACAAAATTAAAAAGGAAGGCTAGAAAATCACTATCACAAAATGCAGGACAGGGCTTACCTGGAGGCCAGAGGGAAGGGGTAGCACTTGGGAACAGACACGTAAGGTTCCGGGAGCACTGTCCATATTCTCTTGTGTAATTGTAATCTCACGTGTGGCTGGATTTTATTTATTCATTAAACTGCACATTTATTTTGGGGGTGCTTTTCTATACATGTGCTATATTTCTTGGTTTGAAAGAAGGTGGTAAAATAAAGGGTAGATGAAAATTGGAGCCACAGAGCAGAAAAGTGATCTGGATTTTTCACACTTGCATGAAATGTGTTACACGAGTGCAAAATTTATACTGTAGAGCCTTAGGATAAAGCTAGAATCTCTAGTCCTTCAAAAAGCACACTTCGCCATGTCGCAAACAGGACTCATCATTTAGACCTCTCACTGGCAATTAACTATGAACTGCCTCATGACCATCCCTGCACTGTTGTTTTCCCTTCACACCTGTATGCTTTGTCTCCCAGCTCACAGCCTGGCACACAGTGTCCCCTTGATGCACATTTATTGATAAGAAGCAACACAGAGTTTACGTGTGGATCCCGTATCCAAACAGGTCATCTTAAGGCAATGTTCCAGTATTTATCATCATTTCTAAAACACATTTCTCCAGTCCAGCTCTGAGTGTTAGACATGAAGCCTCATGTCTCTCTTCCATTGATCAGAAAACTCTCCTACTCCCTCTACAGACCCAAACACTAGTGGTGATGTGAAAGTACTTGTTACCCAATTATGTGGCAGCTCCTCTAGGGATTCATAAGGACTTCGAGACTTAGGCCTTGCTGACCAATGCCCGTGCAGGAAAAAACAAAAACGGAAGAAAAAAAAACATCATGGATGATGTTCCATGAATGACAGTCTGATGCAGAGTGAGGACACAATTACCCTATTTGCACTATCCTCGTGAGGGATGGACTTAATTCTGACCTTGAACTGCTTTCCTAATATGAATTCACTTGGCAGTTTCCATTCAAACCCCAAAGCTCAATCATTCTTTCAACAAATATTGTTAAGTATCCACTACGTGCATATTGTCGTGCCAAGACACAATGATATAAGACATCCTGAATTTTCTTTTTTCTCCCTGCCAAACACATTTTCATTTTTTTGATAGCTATTATCAAGGCAGAAATACACAATTCAGTAATTAGCAAAGAGCCCTTCCCTTTGTGACAGGATGTTGCAACCAAGGCACCAAAATATAATAGCTATGACATTGCGAGGCAAAGTGCCAGAACAAGATGCAAATTTTCAAAAGCAATAGTTGAAAAAATGATAACAAAACTCTGGGATCCCTCGCTTGCATCCAGGGCATAAAAAAAATAGGAGAAGGATAGGGCTTAGGAAAAAAAAGATTTCCTTAGAGAATGCTATGCTTTCTCCTATCTCTTTTCCTCCGAGAAAGAAGAGTGGGAGAAGTACTAGCTCCTACAACAAAGTCTAACGAGAGAGATTTTGAGCGTATTACTCAGAGAATTTCTAAAGAGGATTTCTGTGGAGAAGTGGAGAAAATTCTTGATGTTTTATGAGTCTATCCCTTTCTAAGGGAGAAGAGAGTGCTTCTTTCTTGACCCTAGTCAAGAGAAATTAGACTACAAAAAGAGCTCTCAGAGAACTTACCATTAATCTTCTTCTGTTAGAGAGGAACCCAGCGAACTGGTGTCTGACTCCTGCCTGGAAATTCTGAAAAGCAAGAGAAAGGTTCACTTGTAGTTTGGCAGTCGGAGGAAAGAAGGTGACGCTGCATTTACCGCATGTACCGAGGCGGAGACGAAGCAGGATTCCAGGTTCCCATGAACTAGATATGAGGCATACACAAGTGAGAGCCAGCGATCTAGGTCAGTCCAAAGAACTACCTAGAAGAAGCTGAAGAGAAAGCCTCAGAGTCCCAGGTAGCATACTAATTTGCCTCCCTGTGTCTGTCCTTGCCCCCTTCGGTATATTTTACCATAAATGTTTCCACTAAAACATAAGGCAGGTAATGTAATTCCTCTGCTCAAAACCCTCCAGTGGTTTTCTGTGGCACATGGACGAGAAGCCCAGGCCTTATCTGCAAAACCCTACATCATTAGACTCCGTGCTACCGCACCCTCACCTCCTTCCCGCTTCTGTTCTCTGTGCCACACGTACACCGGCCTCCTCCTGTCCCTCGCACTCCTCAGGGACGCTGCACTTGCGATCCCCTCTAGCTGGAAAGACTCAATGTGTTGGAGTCTTTAGGCACCTTCTTTCTGAGGCCTTTCCCTTTAAAATTGCAGCACTTCCCCTTCCCAAAACTCTCTATGTCCCGTTTCTGGCTTTATTTTTTTTTTTCCTCTTTAGCTCTCGTCACTGTCTAATTTACTATATACATATACATACGTATATGTATGTATATTATGTAGATATATATAGTATGCATATATGCATATAGTGTTATATGTGTATGTATATGTTATGTGTATATTAAGAAAATATGTATATTATGCATATACAATAAATAATACCTATAGTATAATTATATCTATGTGTGTGTGTGTGTGTGTGTGTGTGTGTGTGTGTGTGTGTGTGTAAAATCTCCCCACTGGAAACAGTTTCCATGAAGGCAGGAATTTTTGTCTGTTTTGCTCACAGCTGTGTACTCAGGGCCTCAACCTGTGCCTGGCACAGAATAGTTGCTCAATAAATATTTGTTGACTGAATGAACATGCTTTAATAAAATGTTTGTGAATGACAATATTTCCTAGGTTCTTGTTCCAAAGAGGCGGCCAAAGGGGAAGAAACAGAAAACTCTGGAGCAGGAAGCCAGCAAATCCACACACAAGTTTGCTGGATGCAGTAGGGCTTGGACCTCTTGTTCCTTTGTCTTTCACAAGCCCAGTGCCCAGATATCAGTCAGCAATGGTTATGATCCATGTTTTTCCCTTTTGTTTCCCTTTTGTTCTTGGTATTTAATAAAAAAAAATCTGCAACTCCATCATTAGAGCATCATAAATCACGTTACGCGGTCTGCTTGGGCAGCTCTGATAGGAACCTCCTGGGCTGGACGTGAGCTCAAGCAAGCCAGGAAACGTTTCAGTGGACATAAAAGCCAAGGGAAAAATTCTAGGGCATGAATCATGTGGGATTTCAATTTCCCTGATGCCAAGTATGATAACTGTCATGGACTCTAAGCAGTGTTGAAAATACTTGTTTTTCTTTAACTTCAAAATATTCTAGAAATGTGTTCCTACCTTTAAAAATCCTGGGTCCAGAATTCAAGAGTGACAGAAGGCAAAAGTTGTCAGGTGGCAAAGGAATGAAGAACAGGAAGATTACAATGTTAAAGCTGCCTTCTTACCACCCCTATGTATGACTGCAATGGTTTCTTTCAAGATAACCAAGAAATCCCAAGGTTGTAAGGAAAAAGAAGCAAAGAATATTAAAATGAGCTGAAGAATATACAAACAGCAACTTAGATCCAAATCTGCTTGAAATACACACACTTATGCACACACATGAACACACATGGCACATAACACTCACGCACGCATGCACGAACACATTCTAAGGGCCTCTTATTCCAACAGATCACAAGAGAACCACAGCCCTAACCTCTCAGGCTCTCTCATATATCACGGCCTATTATATACATAGGAGTTCATTCATTCTACTGTGCACTCCTCTCAACCCCTTTCTGCACAGTGAGGACTGCAGAAAGTTGAAGTTACAAATGAAGATGCCAGAGGCTTTCCCGAAGCCCTCTGTTCATGTTTTTATCTGTGTTATTCCTTTCATCCATAAGTGGCTCCACTCAGCTTCAGCTATGAAAATTCTATCCATTCTGCAGATTCTAGTTCTGATCCTCCTCTTTCAAGGCCTTCCATAACTGACTTAATTGGACATATCCCTCCTTCCAGTTATTCTCAGAGAAAGCCTTTGGTAGAGTCAGTTACAGAAGGACTTTTATTTTAGATCTTGGCAAAGAATGCATCCCTTTTACAGAATTGCAGAGTAAAATAGTATCCAGCTCAATGTTTCACAAACTATGCTCCAATTAAAAATGTTTCAGGATTCTTCAAAAAACCAAAACCAAACAAAAACAAAAGAGAGTCCCTGGTCAAATAGTATTAGAAAACCCTATACACTCTATCCTTCTCTTGGAGATTCATAGTGAACATTAGCATTGTAAATACCCTGAGAATTCAGAAATGAAAAAATGTGATTAACTTGGTTTAACCTAGTATTTTCCAAAGTTATTTGACCAAATTTTACAGTTTTCATATATCTATAAACCTTTCTCAGAAAGCTAGTTTTATGTGGAACACAGTGTAGGAATTATTGATCTAATATAACTCCCTCAAAGGAAGAGGGGATGAAATTGAGGCCTAGAAAAATGAAATAACTGAATTAAGACTACAACCTCGTTTGTTGAAGAGCCAGTAATACACCCCAGTCTCCTGTGTTCCAATCCAACGCTCCTTCACTATATCACTATGATCAAATTATATTATAGAATGAAATTGTAGGCTTAGGACTTTTATTTTATATCTTGGCAAACTCGTTGGACATTGAAATCCTTTTGGCAGTATTTTGCTTTGGGAGGAATATATTATAAATACAAAATAGATAAATCCATTTTTTAGTCCAGTAAAGAATCCCTATATATACAAAAAGGAAATTAGTAAAACTAATATCTGTATAGTCCCCAAGGATCAGAATTCATACTAACAAGTTGAATTTTTCCAAAATTCTGAGATACCCTATGGATAAGGTCATTTAAAAAAAATAAAGCTCAGCATGACACCACAGTACTACAGTAGGCAGAAACATTAAAAATAAATAAATCCCTCTCAGGGTGTGCCGTATAGTATTTGTTCCCTTACCACAAATTTTTGAATAAAAACAAAAACAAAAAGCATATTTTTGTTGAATGAGATCTTATCATTCATGGCAGATATTGCTGATTTCCCATCAACAGCTTCTGCTGTTTCCAAAAGATAAACCATCATTGGTCCATGTCAATCTTGATCATTCTAGCTGCATTTGCCAATAGATTTAAAAGTGGATTTCTACTGGCCAATACATAAGGAAAGTATATCAGGGTTGCTGGAGAAGATTTTTATCCCCAACAAGAAGGAGGGGAGTGGGTTAGGCCCACTTCTTATACTTCCTATATTTATATGCATTTGTACCGAGGGAGTGATGTCTGGAAACACTGAAACCATCTTGACACATAAGGAATTAGTCTGAGAATGAAAGTTAATATGTTGAGTCTGGCAGAACAGAAGGATGGCGAGGACTGACCTGGGCCCTTGATCACATCACTGAGGCACTGAATGAACTGTGGTACCCCTAACTCCAGGCTTATAATGTGAGATAATAAAAAGCCCATTTTGACTGATGACATTTATGATCATCCCCCCTTATCCCTTCATTCCGGTTTAAGACTGAGCTATATCCTCCTTTCAGCTATGGAATAGCAAGGTTCGTTCTGCTAGGTCACAGATATGTGTCATCTTCTGGTTAAACCTCTGTGCTGGAGCTCTCTGCCTTGCAGTCCCCCCAAACTATATCAAGAGCAGGTCTTTTAACTTTCCCTCAGTTGCAAACATCCACCTAGTTCCCCTGTGCTTGGTTACTCCCTTCCATCAACTCTTCCCAAGATGCTGCTCTCCACTCACACAGGACTCCTTAACTTCTTTCTTCTCTTTTTCTTCACTCCTCCAGATCCTAGCTTCTCTCTGTCTCTGCCTCCACTTCCAGAAATCAAGAGTTCTCTGCAAGTCCACAGTGTCACCCTAATGCAAATATTAAACACTTACGATCACACATTTGCCATATACACTAACACTCTTCTCCAACTTCACAGGCTGAAGTTCTTTCTCCTTCCCACGAATCAGCACCTTTCACATTTTAATGAAAGCAGCAAAGACCAACTCACAATTTTACCCAAGGCCTCTATGCCTTCATGAGACTTCTTGGTGACAGAGTATCCAGGATTATTTTATATCTACTGAAGTGCTTAGTAGTACACGTATCTGTTCTCAATCACTATTTTTCTGGTTAATTTATAAAAAGTAGGCCTAGTTAATTTATTTCAAAAAAAGAAAAAAAAAAAGAAAACAGGTCAGAAAAAACATTTGGTTAGTTGAAAGACATTTGGTTAATTTGCCTAAATAAAATGACCAGAATTAAGTTTTATGGATACAAGGGCATTTCAACAACAATTTCAGAATTGACATGTTGAAAACATGGGGACCTTAATTACAGCATCTCATATTTGTACGTTTTATGACTCGCAAATACCCTTTGTTCCTGTTACCTCATCCAAGCATTCCTTATGTGATATATCATTTTTAGGTATATCAAGTTTTTATGACACTGGTATGTCAGTGAGAGACAACGTATGATCAAAGGTCACTCATAAACACATATTTCTAACATAAGCTGATCTGAACCTAAAAAAGAAAAAGAAATTAAAATGTAAAATAAACTCTCCAGAACAGAATCCAACGTATTAGTCAAGCCAGATCTAGGACACTGTGTTTATTTCTGAATGCTGTGCTGTAAAAGGAACACTGTCATAACAAAATGACGTCTGGAAATTATCTCAAAAGGCCAAAGGAGAACTGAGGATGTTTAGGCTATAAGTGAAAAAATTTTAGGGTTGACATCATAGATATCTTTAAATTCAAAGGCTATCAAGTGCAAAGGTAGCAGGATCCTTCCCATCGTGCTTCTGAATTAGTGCCAATGAACACAAGTTAAAGAGGCAAAGAATCAACATAAGAATATCAAGAATTTTCTAATACTCATCTCTGCTACTGTTCTCCAACCTTCTAGGCTATTCAACATACAGAAGAAATTAAAACTAAAGCTGTGTAATGATAGACTGGGTTGCCTGGGAACTAGAAATATCTAAAGAGTGTCTGATGCCCTCGCTCAGGAATTCCATGAGAGGGATTCCTATGTTGGGAGGATGAATCAGATAACCTCTAGAAACCCTTTCCAGCTTCCAGCTTGTTCTGACCGCAGCACTGATCAATCCTCCCTCAATTTATTTGTGTGACCAATCTTATCTTTCAAAGTAGCAAGATAACTAAATCTATAGTTTGCTAAAGATATGGGTAGACAAATAAAATCTAACACACAAATGATTGGCATCGAGCATTCTTCGCACCTGGAACAATACCAGGCACAGAGTAGGGAGCTTGATAGTATGTGTAGTGTATTTGGGAATGTACTTGCCTGGAAAAATAAAAATAAAAATAAATAAATAAAAAGATAATACGTGTGGTATAATGAATGTAATGAATGACCTAACTATCTGAAAGTTGTATAATTCTGACAGGTTTCCAAATATTTTCACACATGTGTAGCTCTTTTGAGCTTTCGGCAACAACTCTGTGAAGCGGGCTAGGCAAGCTGATGTACCCATTTTACACTCTGTTTTGTTTCCCTCCCCCAAGAATCCTTCTCAGTTTAACATCTGTGGCTTTAGGTTTCGTTGAAGGTTGTTGTAAGAAAAAATCTGTCACAAGAATATCTTATGACTGGGTGCGGTGGCACACACCTGGAGTCCCAGCTACTCAGGAGGCTGAGGTGGGAGGATCACTTGAGCCCAGTAGTTTAAGGCTGCAGTTATCTATGATTGCACGACTGTACCCCAGCCTGAGTGACAGAGCAAGACCCTGTCTCCTGAAAAAAAAAAAAAAAAGAATATGTAAAAGCACAGTTGAAATCATCACTGTCCATCATGCCCCTCATATAAGAAACATGAGAAATTCCTCCCGCAGTTAACACCAGGAAAAAGTGTGCTTTGCCATACTGACTTACCTGCCCTTCCTTCCTTCCTTCCTCCCTCCCTTCCTCTCTCTTTCCTAAACAAGATAATGGAGACTCTTATAAATAAATAGTTTTTTTTTGCCCCAGAAGTTGCTAGGAAATTCAATCAACCTTGTGATTCTAACTTTGATACCCTGAGTTCCTCACACAAATCTCCCCAACCTTATAAATGAATCAAGACTTACAAACTTGTTTTTGTAAGCAATGGACACTTTGGTTTGAAAAATATATATATTACTATGATTCCTAACATATAAAATAGTTAAACGTACAGCTGTTGAAAGCAGAGTTCAGAGCCCTCCCAATTAAACTTCCCTCAAAAATCAGCCCAACTCCTCATGGTCCTAGATCTCCTAGTGTTCCAGAGACTGTTATTTGAAAAGTACCCTTCTATAATATTATATATTATATTACATAATATAACATGATATTAGGCACGTGAAAAGCATGTGCATTTCCATACTTGCCTACACATGAGAAAATGAAAACATTGAGACATTAACAATAGATAGTAAATAGGTGGAATCAAAATTAGAACCTAGAACTGACTTCAGACTCAAGTAGTATCTAGGTCAACCTCTCTCAGCCAAAATTTTCACACATATAAAAATTATTACAATAATTATCTTGCAACATTTCTTTGAGGATTAAATGAAATGAAGTGTATAAATAACCCTACACAGTGCTTGACACATAATAGGTACTTACTATCATCTTCATTACTTTTTTGACCCCTACCACTCTGGTCTGGTCAATATGCTATGCCAATAAAAATGTAAGGGCAAGAAAGAAGATGCTACATCTGAAACCTGGAAAACACAGGGACAACTGACAGTGCTGGAAAGCGAGGGCGGGATGAGGCTGGCCGGGACGAGGAGATAGCCTGGGATTCATCAGTGATGTTGAGACAAAGGTACAACTGTCAAACTTTGCTAGCAAAAGAAATTGGGCCATCATAAAAGGTTGAAAAAGAGGGATAGACTGAGATCAAAAGAAGTCATTAAAGGTTTTGCCACTAACCAAATTACCATCGAATCCAATAGATAGGGGCAAGTTTTGACTTTCTTGAGCCAGGTCCCAGCCATTTTACTTTCAAGGAAACACATTAAATGTCCATGAAGAATTACAACTTCAACAAAGCCACTGGGAAAAATGCTGAGGAGCATTTATTGGCCTGGCCCAGCTAAACTGTCCTCCAGCTCCTCAGTCAGACCCCTCCAACAGGAAATCTTTTAAGACAATGTTTTAGCTCTACCATTGACATCTCGCTATAAACTAATGTGATGTTTGGCACCAAAGGCTGTTTATTTAGGTGTGTGGAGTTCTGGCTGTTAGCTTGGAGAGAAAAGTTATTTCTCTAACTCCCTTCAGAGACCATTCCCAAGTACTTGAACACCCATTACATACAAAAGAGGGGCAGGGCCAGACTTCTGCAGAACTAAGTAGGTGAATTGTTTTCTGAGACTGCCCTCCCACCCCTTTTGGTGGTAAGTCCCATCCCCTACCCTCAGCTGCCCTCTTGCAAAATACAGGTATCTAGCCTGGCTTCTTTTTGCCAAGATTTTGCTGTCATCTAATTATCAGCTGACACCTTTACTTTCTTTCCTCCATCCTTTCAAGCAACTTCGAGCTGATAAGTATTCCCAGGAACATTCAAATTTTAATTGATGCTTAATTAAGAATGTTGAAAGGTCTTCATAACTTAAAGTAATAGAAGCCAACTGATAGAATTTGAGGTTCTGTGATGGGTCTAAAGGAGATGTTTATAGGCTTATACAAGTTAATCCCATAAAAATGACCATCTACTACCCCTGCATTCAAAGCTGACCTCGGAGGAGATGGTCATTTCCCTAAAGGTACCTAGGAGAAGAAAAGTATATAACATATATAACATATATTATCTAACTATACTCTATATATAGTCTCTAGGATAGATAGATGATAAAGCATGTGTGTATGTGTATAAGTTGCATGCACACCCAGGCCCTATAAGTTTTCTTAAAATATTCAGAGGATTTATTTTGAAGTCACACAACCTTTGCAAATGTTTCTATAATCATATCTTGGCTGGCAGCAGTCAATTCTGCATTATTAATTAAGGCTGTTTTCTGTACTAACAGCTCATTTCTAACTCTTGAATCTTCCAGGCTAGTGTAGTTAGACAGCCAGGTGACCTCCAGAGAGCAGGTTCTTAAATTGCAATGTATCCAGTTCACAAAAATGAGTTTCCAGAAACAGCAAGTCACTGCCTCTATGCTGACCACCCTTTTCTTTATCCTGAAAAGTGTAGGTAGGATACCCCACAAGTCGCAGACACAGGCCAAATACCCCAAGGATAATTTCAACATTGACTATACGTTCAAATCTTTTAAGTCCAGGAAAGTAGATGCTTCGGTGTAGAAAGACAGAAGGATGATATGGAGAATTGGGAGTAATGAAAGCAAAGACAAAATACAGAAAGGTAACAGGCACTTAGATGAAGAGAAAAAAGAAAAGAAAGATGGAATTCAAATTCTTCATCTGTAACTATCAGAAGAAGGTGGGGGCCGGTATTTTTTTTAAAGGCCTTAAAGTAAAGGCTCTCAGGCCAGAACATCTGTGGAATTGGAAAAAAGGCCAATAATTCAGAGTCTTACGATTGCCAACATCCCCACTCCACTCCCTTCCCTCCTTTCTCAGCACCAACAATGAGCAAAACATTAAAAAGTTGTTTAGACTGTCAGGAAATATGATTTTTTTTTTTACTCTGATGTAAAAGCCTGCTACGCACTGGAACAACAGCAAATGCTTTCCTCACAACCAGGTCTGGGTGAAACCTTTGCATTAATTTAACACCCATCAAGGGATAGCCTTGTCTCTCCATGGAGACAGGGAAAGAAAGCTATGTCTACAGAAAAGTTTTTGGCCTTTCTATGTCCCCCTCTCTCTCCAGAACCCATTGGAATCTCA